>JAFVLL020026649.1:0-16784 GCA_021397915.2 Tor tambroides
ATTCTGATATGCTGATTTGCTGCTCAAAAACATTTCTGATTATTATCAATGTTGAAAACAGTTGTGCTGCACAATATTTTTGTGGGAACCATGATACATTTTATTTTTTCAGGATTCACAGATGAATAGAAAGTTCAAAAGAACAGCATTTATTTGAAATAGAAATCATTTGTAACATTCTAAATGTTTTACTGACACTTTTGATAAATTGTATGCATCCTTGATGAATAAAAGGATTAATTTCTTTTAAAAATACATATCTTACTGACCCCAAATTTTTGAAGAGTAGTGAACATTTATATTTATATAAGTAACACATTTACATATTATTAACAATAGCTACAAAATGCGCATTATGTGTTGTAATGTCATGATTATCATCTCTGTGTCATTAATAATATAAATATAAATAAAAGGCCATCAGACCTGCAGTGCACCACCATGGGTCCGGCGTCCGGCGGGTTGCAGGACTTGACTCTGCGCAGGAAGGCCAGGAACGGCGTGGGATGCTCTGGAACGCCGTGATCCGGCCACGCCGTGAACTGGAACTGCCGCACCTCTCGCTTCTCGCTGGAGCCGTTCTGAAAGCAAGAGTAAAACATCAAAATGGCCATTATTTGTGACCCATGCTGGCAAAATGAGTCAGAATGAGCAAATTTTCAAAAATCTGTTATTTTTATTTTCATTCTCCATTAAAATAATTTCAAAATAGGGTTGCACGATATTGGAAAAAACTCACATTGCAATATTTAGTTTTTCTGCAATATATATTGCAATATGGGGGAAAAAAAAAACAAAACACCAGATGACTTGAATACCTCTATTTGGAAAAAATTAATAATAATCAATGATTGGCGTGATTTTGTAGGTGGGTAAATCAGCATAGGATATAAACAAATTACAAGCATAAATAAATATAATAGAACAAAGATACAAATGAAATAAACAGTGTTTTGTATTTTTAAGGCAAGTCTAACAGTATTCAGGTACAGAAATTGAATAATCAAATGTACAATAACACTGGATAGTCTTCACTGTATAAATTAAATCTAATAAATCTGTAGTAAGCTACAAAAGTGATTTTTCTCTGTGTTTTGCTGTTTGATTAACATGACACAGAAAGCAACAGGACATTAAACTGCTGTTATTGTTATCCTCTTTCTTTCTCAATTGTTTACCTTCACCTAAGACATAAGCAACTGTTTTTTACAAGGATACTTGCAGAGACATGCATTTTGACATAGTTTCGTGCATATGTGTCATTTCAGACACAAATAGTAGCGGAAGTGAATGGAATTCAGTGTTCAGGTGCATCTGCGTGGCTCTCACCGTTTCTACACTGGACGCGAGCAGCGCGACAAAATACAACAGAACCCATTATAATCAGGGATGCTGTCTACACTGGATGCGGCGCGACACGACAAATCCTGACAGTAAACTGATGCCTCGCTCTATTTATGCCGTACTGACACAAAGTTCAAATGATTGGCAGCGGTCGCTTACACCGTGTCCTAACTACACGCGACGCGACAGAATCAATCAAATATCACAGCCAATCAGAAGCGTGTGTGGGCGGGCTCTCCCTTGAAGCGCATTGCACTCGCAACGAAATGGATAAGTTTATAATCTAATTCATAAATATTAAAGCTTTTTAACATCATTAAATGTAGATACTGAGTGACTGAGACCATCTTTGTCATGGAATACTCCTGTTGGTTCACACTGCATTCGCAGTTTTAACGTACATCTTATTTACAAGATCTGAGGTAAACTATCTGTTGTTGCTTTCAGTATGGCTATAATGGTCATATATAACGGCTATAACGTGTGGGAAACGCCAGCCGCGCCGCTTTCTCCTTCTTTGGAGCTTTCGTGGCGTCTGCCGTTGCCAAGCAACCGTGACCTGCGCTCTCCTCAACGGCGTGGAAGTTTCAGCAAAGGATAAATGGATTTCCAGCACTGAAAATAGCCGCAGTAGCTCTGCTACTAAATTTATTTTAAAATGGATATCTCTGTACAGCTGTCGTGTCTGGTGTAGAGCAAAGAAAAAGATCAGTATAAATATAACTATCGGTATAGGCCTACGAAACATCGCACATCCTGCAATGTGACTATCGCGCATGTGCACATCGCGATATCGATGCTGAAACGATATATCGTGCAGCCCAACTTCAAAATGATATATGACTTGTTGGAATCGAACAAAAAATGATTGTTACAGCTACAGCTGTTTGAAGGCGATGGCGTCAGCAGATTTGATTTTGAGGAAAAATTGATTTAAAGTTTTCTGAAGATTCCAGAGCAAAATCACCAAGTAACATTGCATATTTTCCTCCAATTCTCATCTTAATAATAATTACTTTGTTATTAAATCACAATATAGCTAGTTTTTTATTTTTTTATTTTATCTTTATTAAAAATAAGAACAAAGATGCAAATAAACAGTAGTTTAATCAAATTCCGTCGTTTCTTTTAATGCCTGATTAATATTGAGACAGATCTATATGCACAGACAGTCTTATGCATGCGGTTTTGCAGTCAGCAGGATCGTTTTGTTTTCATCAGCATGGGTTTGAAAATCATATCTCACTGATTTAGACTCCTGTCATGGAGAATTCAGTCTGAATATTCACAAAGCTGAAATGCTGCACTTTGCAACAACAGACCTACAACTTGTGTTGAGAAGCAGCAGTCGTCCAGAAGTGAGCAGAGAAAAAGGTACTCCTCTTAGAAAACGTACAAGTAAAGATGATTTTAGATGTTTAATTACTATTTGGAGCATTGGGATCGCTAGAAGAGGGCTTTTGTGAAAACCTCAAATTTGACCAAAACTCAAAATTCGACCGTGCGCATTCACACTCGTTTTGCCAGCGCGGTTCACGTTTACTCGTTCTCATGTCAAGTCAAACATGCATGTTGTTATTTTATCACAAAAAAGATGCTTTCCGGAGCTTGACAGTGACATGAGGCTGAGCTGATCAGAAACATTCAGGTACCTTGTAAAGTGCAAACGTCCGGACGCAGTATGTGGCCAGCTCCACTGTGTCCAGCAGCGTGACCTGAATGAGTCCGTACGTCTCCGTCCCTCTGTTGGGCCAGTACTGGTCACACTTCACCTGAAACACACACAAACATGCATCACCTTCGGATAAAGCTGGAAAAGGACTGCGGGAGCAGAGCCATTCCCGTTTCCTGCTGACAAGAGGATTTCTCAACACAGCAGCGAGTGACAGACGCTATAATTACTATCTCAAGCGCTCTGTCGCAATCACATTACAGCCGGCCGTCATTACCATTATAGATGTGGGCTGCATTGTGAGCAGCGCCCTGTCAGGAGGAAGCCAATAAAAGAGACGCCATACATGAAGCCTTTGGGTTACCGCAGGAAAAAAAAAAAAAACGACGTGCATCTCGTGTTGGATGCAGGTCTGTCTGAATGCAAACAAGAGCTGGATCTGAACGATCATATTTGCTACTAACGTTAGGACGCTGAATATCTTGACGATGAAATGCATCGAGTCGAGACACTTTACAAAGAGCAGGGCTCCTGCGTCCATGTGCATCTCGTCAGGGTATGCATTCATGCAAAGGGCGATTCATATCACAGAGAATAAACGCAGGGAAAATCAAGGCATGAATTTAAATTCTGAAACTCATAACGGCAGCTGAAGATGACGTGATGCGCTGAGTCTTGCCTTAGAGAAGAAACGAGAAGGAATCTGAGAAACACACACATCAATGGTACAAATGAGGAAAGGATGGAAATGAAATTGTGGGGGAAATCTGTAAAAACTGAGGATGACATGGATTGTAATATTAATTAGACCAATAATCAGTTTGACAAAAGCTTTTAAACCTGATTGGAAACATTTCATTTTGCCATAATTGACATAATTTGTCAAAAATAATACTGTTATAGCTGGCGCTTTCCGTAAATAGAGCACGAAACAGGGCCATAAAAAACAAACTGTGAAAAATGCTGATTTATTGTCAGAAAACCCTCAGGAGGAGAAACTCAGTTTTATTTTCTATTCATATGACATTTGCGATTTTTTCCAACCCTACTACTAAAATTTAAGACATAATAATTAATAATAATAATAATAATAATAATAATAATAATTATTATTATTATTATTATTATATTTCTTTCCCTTAAAAATAGGATTGCACACAAAATGTGTGATAGTTTAAATGCTTTTGGTAATTAACATTAGTCAAAATGTACAATTTATTTACTACATACATTATGCTATTATGGATGTTGTCATATGATTTTAAATCTAGTTGAAAAAATTAAGCTAGATTTATTTTATGTGAGATAATAGTTTATCAAACATATCTAACAGTTCTCACCAATAATAATAATAAAAAAAAAAAAAATCATGAAAAGTGCCAGTTATATAATAATAATAATAATAGTAATAATAATAACAATAATAACAACAATAATAATAATAATAATAATAATAATAATAATTACTATTTTCCAAAAATAATCACTTAATTAAATCAGTACATCACATTAAAACAGTGAACACCATATTGATTTAACTGGAGTCTTTCTGACGGTGTTTCCTTACCAAACACCACAAACATGTGACAAAGACTGTAGCATGTGAGTATGTATTTTAAATGATGTTAAATATTTTTTTTAGGTTTTTATTTTATTTATTTTTTATATTAATTGAAGTTCTTTTGCATTCTGTTGTGAGATGCGGTGTACTTGCAGAGACTCCGCCCACACGCTCTTCTGATTGGCTGAGATATGTGATGGATTTGTTGTGGACAGATTGCTCGTCGCTGGAATCTTATTGTGTCGCGTTTAGTTAGAACGTGCTGTAAGCCAATCGAATCGCAGGTGAGCAGTGATGTCAGAGTGTATCGTACCCTGGATCTTTCCTCCAGTTTGGTCATCATGACGATGTTTGCGCTCCGCTGCTCCCAGATCATCCTCCAGAAGTCGCCGAAGGTCTCGGGCAGCGCGCCTTGAGTGGCGATGTAAGCGTTCTGCTTCCGGTAGCCGTCGATGTAGTTTGCGTTGATGTAATCGCTGCCTGGAATACCTGCCGAAACACAGCAGAACACACTGAGAACCAGAAACTACTCAAACTTTTGAGTTTTGAGTTAACTTTGAGTGTTTATAGCATGTTGCTATTTGGATGCTAAAGTGTTCTGCTAGCTTTATGCTTTTTTTTTTTTAAGCACTGGTCAATTTTGAGCTTTTTTGCTTCCTTAACATATCTTCATTGAGAATAGAGGAAAGAAGGCATCCAAAAAAAACACATTTACGTGTTAATTTTATTGCACTTTATCTATCTGGCATATGTAGATTTTTACTCGCAATTTAAATTTTAAAAGTGTGTTTCTCCGCTAAACACTTACATACACTAAAACTTACAGTTTTATTCCTCTCTATATTCTGAAGATTTTTACTGAAGAGTTTGTTCATATTTCATGCCTGATTTTATTATTGCACTTCATTTATTTGTGTTTGTAGATTTCAGTTGCAATACATATCTTTTCTCAAAATGAGTTTTTTCTCCACTTCAGCAGCACTTACATACACCAACACTTAGAGGTTCATTCCTCTCGATATTCTGAAGGATTTTACTGAGGGGTTTGTTCGTATATCATTCACACTGATTCATACAACATTTTATTTGTAAAAGCATGGTAAAAATGTGTTATTTTCAGTATTTTGTATTTTCAGTATTATGATTTATGGAGTGAAAGTAAAAACTCTCAGTAAAAACCTTTAACTCTAATATGTCAGCAAAATCAAACTAGAATTATGAACCTGGCTTCATCCAGTGTTGAGAAAAGTTAAAATTTTAGCTCATGTAAAATAGTGCATATTTAATTAGAAAATGTCTCATTTGCATATTTAACCATAACATTTCAGAAAACCTCAAAAGAAAAAAGACAGTTCAGTGAAATCAGCAAAATTCAGATGGAAGTTTCTGCAAAATGGCCCCGAATCTTCATTTCGTCCTGTATATATTCTGATATTTCTGAGGAGCAGACCTTCATTCTCTGCGAGAGAAACAGTGGAATAAAGCGGAAGTAAGTGAAGACGTGTGAGAAATCTGGAGAAAATGGAGCGAGGCTTGATTTCTGCTGTTAAACGTCTGACAGCGCGTCAAGCTCGCAGCTCAGCTCACACATGCAGCGGCGAGATAAAACTCATCCGGCGTTCCCTCGCTCGCCCCCGCTCGCTCTCTGTCTGTCTCCACTCCAGGTGAATTATTTCACTCAGAATTAATAAATAAATTAAAAACTCCACGTTTTTTCATTTTCTCCTTCATTCTGTGACTGACAGGATAGAAAGACAATTAATCCTGCGTTTTCTTCTTTCTGTTATAGACAAAAGAGGCCAAAATGACACAGATATCAACAAAACTGTATTGATGTGCGTGTGTGCTCAAATATGACACAGATTTTCAGTGTATATTTGACACATTACGACTCTGTTCCAAAACCTAGTGAGCTGCCTACATAGGGTGGATTTCAAGACAGGACTGCATGCATCCTTCACAGAAAAAAACCAGAAACATCATTAAAACAAGATAAACTAAACTGAGACGCAAAATTGTCATTTATGTTTTTCTTACTGAATTCAGTGTTGTTACTGGTAACTAAAACTAATATTATTAAAAAAATATATTTTCGGTGAATTCAAATAAAATATAAATATTAGATGAAAAACTTAAAAAAAAAAAAAAAAAAAAAAAAAAAAAAAATAAAAAAAAAAAAAAAAAAAAAAAAAAAAAAAAATAAATGTTTCGGCAACTGAAATAATTAAGTTTACGTACTAAAACTACTAAGTACTAATTTAAGTACTAAAAACCTAGACTAAACTAAACTTTAAAAAATGCTTCAGCATAGTTAGCTTTTTATCTGAAATACTTAAGTTTAAAACTGGAATAAAAATAAAGCTTAAAAACTAATAAAATGATAAAAGCACAAAAAAATACTAAAAAATAAACTAAAATTAAAATGAAAACTGAAAATATACAAATGTCAAATATTAAAATCAAATTAATAATAACAATAGATACATAATACTAAAAAAAAACACTGACCCCACTGACAAATGGAGAATGACAAACATGCTGATTAAGAAAATGATTAAGAACAGTTAATGATTAAGAAAAGTTAATGTACCAAAAACACAAAAAACAAACAAACAAAAAAAAAAACAGGAGTTGACAAGTATCAGTAAATGGTTACAATGCTTAACTCAAATGGATTCTGTGGTCAATATTTGCATTGTTATTTTTGCTTTTATGCTTATTACAGTAGTGTGCTGTTAGCTTAGCAACATGCTATCGCCAAACTCCACTGGAATCAGCTGTGAGTGAGTCGATGCTGTTCAGGACTGTAGCTGACATTAAGGGAGCAAACTAGGAATAAGAATACAGGCAGTATTTCTCCATCGTGTGTCTCAGATTGTCTCGCCACAAAGTGAATGTGAACAGGCCTCTGGGATCATCAGTGTGTGTGGAGGGTGAATGAAGCCGATGGGTTGTGTCAGGACACACACACACACACACACACACACACACACACACTGGAGTTTGATGTGGATTTTCTGCTGCAGTTCATCACACCATTTCATTTCTCATTGTGAAAACACAAAGCCAGCGCATTTATCAGGGCCGGACACGGCAGATGAGCATTTATTTGTGTCATTGTTCGCTGGGTGAATCTGTCATTTAACACAGTTTGGAGGGAAATTAGATGTTTTATTTTGGGATTGTTTTTAATGGAGAAAACTGCTCATCAGTCCAGTATGAATGTGTAATGCTGATGTGGATGCTGCAAAAATCATCTTCTTAATTTGTATCTTTGTCTGGTTTTCCATTAAAATGATTTGAACATCCTTAAAAATAATTTATATGTATATATACAGTGCCCTCCAAAAGTATTGGAACAGTAAAGACAAAATTGCTCTGTTGGCTGTGGAGTCAAGACATTTGCAAATATGATTAAAAGATGAATATGAGACAAAACTACAGAATGTCACATTTTATTATTAGCCGTTTCAACACATACATGTTTTACCAAATAAAAAGATGTGAGCATTGATGTGAGCATACGTATTGGGACAGTTGAACATAAGGCAGATATAAAAGATTAAAAGCTATTATTTAGTTGCAGATCCCTTGCGTACAATCACAGCAGTGAGTCTGTGACTCATAGACATCACCAGACTCTTGCTCTCATCCTTTGAAATACTTTTCCCAGCCTTTAATGCAGCCAATTCCAATTGTTGCTTGTTTTGGGGACTTTCTGCCTTTCCTCTCCAGCTGGTGAAATTCATGTTCAATCGGATTCAAATCTGGAGATTGACTTGGGCAATCTAAGACTTTCAATTTCTTTGCCCTTATAAATTCCTTGACTGAACTGGCCGGGTGTTTTGGGTCATTGTCCTGATGCAATATGAAGCACTTCCTAATGAATCTGGTGGCATTTTCATGAATATTGGCAGGCAAGATGGTTTTGTACCCTTCCAAATTCATTCTGCTACTGTCATCATACATTAAGTCATCAGTAAAGTTGAGAGGGCCTTTTCCAGATACAGCCATGCATGCCCATGCCATGACACCACCTCCACCATGCTTTACAGATTAGGCTGTATGGTTAGAATCATTTGCAGTTCCCTTTTTTTTTTCTCCACATTTTTGCTTTCCCATCACTTAGATAAAGGTTCATCTTTGTCTCATCGGTTCGTAAACACAGTTCCAAAACTCTTCTGGCTCACCTTTGTGCTCTTGCCTTTCTATTTTTGGTGCTGGTCAGAGGTTTCAGAGTCTCCTGAGGACAGTAGATTGTCAGAGCATCACCCCAGCTTTCTGGAAGTTGTTGGTGATTTTACAGACACATCTTTTTTGTTCATTTTCACAGCTTTTATGATTTGTCTGTCATCAACTACTGTTGTTTTCTCAGCCGATCAGGTCGTTGTTGGTTGCTGGTGTCGCTGGTGGTTTCCAAACTCTTGATTTCTCCATGCCCTTTGTTTTTGCTAGAGCTCTAATTGACTTCCTCTTTTCTTTAGCATCCAAATTGCTTGCTTTTCTTTCAAAGTCAGCTCCCTCATCTTCATCCTGGTTTGTGTGTGTCATCATCAAATGCAAGATTCAGAATACAGAAGTAGTGGATATAACTGATACAACACATTCCCTGCTTTTAATATCTGAAGACATAATGCAACAGGACACAGCTGATCACTCAGAAAGACCTGAGAGAACTGTTCCAATACTTATGCTCACATCAGATAGAGGGATGAAACTCTAAAAGTGCTGAACTTCTTAGCTGGTAAAACATCTATGTGTTGAAACGGCTAATAATAAAATGTGACATTCTGTAGTTTTGTCTCATATTCATCTTTTAATCATATTTGTAAATGTCTTGACTCCACAGCCAACAGAGCAATTTTATCTTTACTGTTCTAATACTTCTGGAGGGCACTGTGTATATATATATATATATAAAAAAATTTGAAATATATCCCTGAAAACAGGCCATAATATTTTGCATCTTTAAATCTATCTATCTATCTATCTATCTATCTATCTATCTATCTATCTGTCTAATCTGAGATATACTCTCTGAAAACAGGCCATACTATCTACTTTGCATAATATCTACTTTACAATATTTTGGACAAGTATCTTGTTTTATGGATGTTCAGACACTTTTTATTGGATGGTTGGAATTGTGAAGTTCAGCATGATGAAATAAGCAGAAGTGATGAACGTACCATCGATGGCAGAGAGCAGGACTCTGGAGTGATCATAGGCGATGACGTTTGCGTATCTGTTCTTTGGTTTATTGACCTCCAGGTTGGAATGCTCCCATGTGAACTGCTGACCAGGATCGATTGACTGAGGAGAAATGAGGAATATGAATTAATGATTGGTTTAATGAGCTCACATTAGCATCAGATCTGAACACGGACTCACAGACGCAGCTCAGGTTACAGTCGTATGCTAACTGCTGGCTCGGACTCAACATACTCTGAGCGTCTCACGCCAATAATATCCATCTGAAATAGAAAGACGCGTCCCGACCTGCGCGGCTATGATCAGCATTCCCCGTCTGTATTAATAGAGCGACTGTAACATGTCATCGAACCGGAGCGTTCAGAAATAAACGCTGCTGCTGGGCGGAAACACGCTTCAGCAACAACTATCCTGATGAAATACAGAAACAGCCGATGAATTCACGAAATTAATCAATTAATCCACAAATGCATATATCATCTATTTATGAGCAAATTAAATAATTAAAAGTTATGATCAATATCTAGCAAATTAAAAAAAAAAAAAAAAAAAAACTATGGGCAAAATAATGCATGCATGCAGGAATGAATGAATGAAAGCAACTGTAATACTTTTATGGATGAATGAATTAATAAAAAAAAATAGAAATGAAATGAAGAAACGGACTAACTAATGGATAAATTAATGAATGGAAAGAAAAAAGCGAACAAACGAATTTAATTATCTAATGCAAAAATAGAAAAGAAAGAAAGAAAGAAAGAAAGGTTAATGAATTAATGAAAAACGAATGAAATTACAACAAAATATGAATGAACAAAGGAATGAATGATTTAACAGATCAGTGAATGAATGTACACATTAAAAGCATGACTGAAGCAACTAATGTACACAATAATGAATCAAATAAATGCATGCAACACTTTAATCAATGAATGAATGAAAGCATAAAAATGGATGAATGAATGAATGAAATGGAACAAACTGACAAAGATAAAGGAAACGACAAGTGAATCAATAAATTAATGAAAAATTAATAAATGTAACAATGAATGAATGAATGAATGAATTAATTAATTAATGAAAGCACATATAATCCATTCATAGATGAGTGACCAAAAAATGGATGAACAAATGAATGAATGAAATTAATTGACGAAGATAAAGGAATCAATAAGTGAATCAATAAATGGATGAAAAATGAATAAATGTACATGCATGAATTAACTAACTAATGGAAATATTAATGAAGAAAGAAAGAAAGAAAGAAAGATGAATCAGTTAATGAATAATGAATAGATAAAATGGGCTGACAAAAAATAAAGGGATCATCGAGTGAATGAATGAATAGTTGACACGATGCATCTGCACATATGCGTGATCTTCCTGCGGTTGCGGTTCCTCTATGCATTTTGTCAGGAAGTCAGACGATTGAAGGTTTCAGCGCCGAGCTTCTTAAAAACAGGTGTGTGCATGAAAGAGCGCGGGACGAGTCTGCCAGTGAAAGAGCTTTTGTGCACAATACGACCTCAGCGTCAGTCTTATGTGCCGTCTGCAATTTTTTCCCATTTACTTTAATAATGAAATTATTCAGTCTCCGCAGTGTCTTTTGAAAATGAAAAGATGATACGCATCTGCCTGCGAGCCCAGCTCTCCGCGTTGACAAATTTCAAATTACAGTTTTCAGAGGAGCGTTGAATGAAAATTGGTCCCGTAAGCGAAGAGGGGAAAGTAATGTCTTCATGCCTTGAATAGATTTTAAAGGATCACGCAGAGATGTGCTCCCTTTCAAACCGTGCTTTTGTCCACTGATGTGCCCTTTCAAACGAGAGCAGAGGACTGCAAACAAATCGCAGCCCCACTTGGACAAATTACACTCAGAAATAGCAAAACGATAAACGCTGTGAGACTGTCAATAGCCGAAGCACATATTTCACATTTGACACGAGGCTGGCAGCGGAGAGACGAGGGGACGCTGCTGTTTTAGCAGTAAAGCACTGGTGCTTGTTTGCGTAACCTCTGCCATAAGCGAACGGGCCTCCAAACGAAGCAGCATAAATTGATAGCGGTGGTATTTTTCTGTCAGGGCGAGTCGCCGCGCCGTGCCATAAAGCGTCGCTAAAGATGACAAATCTCCAGTTAAGCCTAGTCATTCTGCCCAAATCTGTTGAAACGTGGCTCGCGAACTCGCCCGCTTCATTGTGCTGCTGAAATGACTTTCTGTGCCCATGCAGAAAGACAATCCCCTGTGCTTGAGCTCAGCCCTGGCAGGCGTTTTGGCGGAGCTCCATGCCTGACCTCATGCTCAGGGACCGCAGGCCGAGGGGCCCGACGGCACAGTCTCACAGCCCAAAACACTCCGCCATCACCAAACAGACTCTGTTTTGGCCCTGCGATCTCACCGGTGGAGATATGAGATTACATCCAGAAACATACTAGCTGACCTTTCCTACACCGGTGTGGTAAATGACAGCCGTCAGGCGGCGGGAGATACGGCGGGAAATGTTGCACTGTGAGCACTGATACGATCGCGTTTGTGAGCGGCAAATGTTCATCAGGTCAGAAGCAGTGAGCGACTGCTTAAACAGTGGCGGTCCGTCTGAAAACAGGCTTACCAAGGCGTTGCTATGCGGTTGCCAGGGTGTTTCTTTTTAAATCAGTTTTTAAAACAGTCGTAGCGATGCTTGACTTCCAGTAATAGTGTTGAAAAACATTCATGTGTTCGAACATGAACTGATAAGTTGAACTGAAAACCTGTTTTTTAAAGTATGGAACATAATTCACTCTCGAAATTGCAATGATTGACATGATGGTAATCATAGCAACATTCTGGGATCCTCTATTTTGTCATATTATTTGTCATACTATATTCTGTCATATTAGAAATATAATAAAACTTGTTATGTTTAGTGATTTTAAATAAACCATCATCAACAGAGCTGTCTTATGTTTGTAAGGCTGTTTTGCACAGCATGCTCTTAAAGGGTTGCCATGTCCACTTATAATAAGCAATGTTTATTAAGAATCGTTGGTCTTGTTGTTTTGATCAAGCTCATAAAGCGATTCAGTTGATGGAGTTAATAAAATAGGCATGACCAGGTCATGATATTTAGGTATGTGTCTTATTTCCAAAATAAAGCATTTGGATTTAAGTTTATTATGGGCTTGTTCTTATTTGCTTTTTTTCTAGCAAGATCTGGCAACATTTATGAGTTAAGACAAACCTCGTTCTCTCTAATTACTTGCGCTGAATATATACATATACAGAAGAGAGACGCACCTCTGATACATATTTAAATATGTAGCTGGCAAAGGAAAACTCCTTCAGTTTGTGCACTTTTTCTAGGTGACTAATCAAATATAAATAAGTGACACTGAACATGTGACTCAAGATGCTCTCTGGATCATCTCAAACCACGCTGGAGAAGCTGATCACCAACTCAGACAAACCAAATACTCAGACACTTTCAAATTCAATTTTTAACCTTTCACTAAAATTGTTACACTGATAACATAATTTATATTTCTATAATAAAATTGCAAAACAAGCATTTAAACCAGTGATTCTCAACCAGGGGGCCTCGACATACATCCAAGGGGGACACAAAATGGCTTAAAATCATCTAAAACAAAACAAAACAACGCTTAAAATAAACTAAACAGCTAAAAATCAATGTAACCTAGCATCATGTTTCTTAATGTAATTAGTTCCTTTAACAACTGACATTTTTATTTAAGAATCAGAGTTATAAAATCTATTTTTTGGTAGAAATTGCAATTTGTAAGTAAAAGACAACTAATCAAATGTCCAGAAAACATTATGGAAATTTTTGTAAATCAAAAAAGAAAATGTTCGTAAATGTGTATAAATGCTATACTTGAATTATTATTTTATTCTTATTTTATTACTTTATTATTTTAATATATTACTCTTCCTAGCTTCTGCAAATAAAACAAGTTTGAAAATTAACTACTTTGTTATGACAGCAGAAGTAGAAGAAATATCTTGGGGCATCTTCAAATGCTTGCCTTTGATAACTGGGGGCCTTTAGAGTCAAAAAAGTGGAAAACAAAACCAGCTTTTTTCATGCAGAAAGTAGTGAAATGGCTGATCATTACCTCATACTCCTGCGAAAACTTCAAGTTGTCATTTGCTTTCAGGCGTTCGATGTGATCGGCCAGCTCCATGACCGGAATGGGAGGGTGACTGGCCATCCCTGCAGACAGGAGACAAACAAAGAGTCCCGGTGTTAGCGCTAACACATCTGAGCCTACGCCGAGAGATGGGCATAATAGAGGATGGAGGATGTGAGGTTTGTTCGGCCTGTATGATTGGACGAAGCAGCCACATGCTCGAAGAAAATGGACACAGAAGCCGCACAGAGCATTCCTGATGAAGAGAAGAATGTTATTTGTCCGCAAGCGTTAACATGGCGGGAAACATAGTGGAAAGATGGAATACAGAAGAACGTTAGGGGCTGGATATTAAAGTTTGAGCCGGCGATGAGTCTAAAGGATGCGACATATCAAACCCCGCCTCCTGCACTGGCGTGAGGCAAAGCGGTGTGAGGAGATGAACGTGTAAATAAATGAGTCAGTCCAGAGAGGAAGTGAAGGAAATGAACAGACACAGTGGCGTATGTAGAAACAAGAACGACTAACTTGACAAATGGAGGTTACTGGGGTAAACCGATGTGGCTGAACCTGCAAAGGAAAAGGGGACGGGGATAAATCATACTAGCTGACGTTAAAACAAGCAAATGTGGTGATCGGTCACTATCGGAACTAAAAAAGAGGCAGTAGAAACAGTCTGAAATGACAGCCGACAGTTCGCAAACGAGGTTACAACTCCACCTCTACGTTTATTTGTTAGTAAAAACGAATTCACACATGCTAACAGCTAACGGACGACAAACATGCGGAAATGAGGTAACACGTTCGGAAGGGAAACCAAGAAAAAAAAAGACGCACAAATGTCAAAACAAACGTAACAAGTACAGAGAAGATGGCGTGCACGTTTATCATGCACATGTTTGTTTGTTCTCTAGGGCTTCAGCTGTGAAATTCGCAAAGAAGGAAGGCGGGTGTCTGCGAGACAGTTTGTGTTTGCACTGCAGAGGATGCTTTTGAATAGTCGAGGAGCAGAAGCTGCTCTCTGATAACTGGTTTGCATAACAACAGCCTGCGTGCCGTACGCTTGGACGTGGTGCTGCGGTTCTTTCATCTCTGGGCTGATAGAAGAGGGCATTAGCTAATGGAGGCAGCAGCAGAGAGCTGCCATCCACCGCCTCTCAAGACCCATTACCAGCCGCGGTGACAATGAAACTGCCATTCGGAGAAATGCATCGGAGCGACATCAAGCACCCTCAAGACGAAAATTGAGATGGGGAGGAGGGGGGGAGTGACCGCACGATGGCATCAAGGGTTTGAAGAGAGGAGGACTAATGCAGAGGCCGTTCTCGCTGAAGAGAGGGATCTTCAGCTGTCGAGAGCTGCATTCGGGCTGCCTGAAGGGAAAATGGAGGATGCAAAGCTTCTCTAAGAGGCTGTTTGCAAAAGAGGGGCACGAGTCCGCTAATAAAGAGTCGCTGAGAGGATTGAGTGCATGGAACATCGCTCTCGAAACCGTGTTACAATGCAAACCCGACACGTGAATGCCAACCCCGCTGTGTTTGCGTCGTAGACGAATATCAAAATGAACGGCACAGCTGCGTAAGAATGGGAATCGAGTTCAATGGCAACATTAACAATTCTTTGCCCGCTTCTCTGTTGAAAAAAACAGCATATGCTGGTTAGGTATGTTTTGAAGCATGGCTGCTGGTTTGAGCTGATTTAAGCTGGCCATGTGCTGGTCCTAAGCAGGAGCTAGTTGCTTAGGACCAGTTTAGGACCAGCACATGACCAGCTTAAACCAGCCCATGACCAGTTAAGGACCAGCTTAAACTAGCACATTACCAGATAAAGACCATCTTAAATCAGCTCATGACCAGCTTAGAACCAGCACATGATCAGCTAAGGACCAGCTTAAACCAGCTCAAACCAGCAGCCATGCTTCAAAACATGCCTAACCAGCATATGCTGTTGTTATTTTTTTTCAACAGGGTTGAGGAATGGTTCAAGAACAAAGCCAAGTCTGGAACAGCCTGAGGTGGTTTGACTTGGCTTGCTTTAGCTAATTTCTCAGACTGACCTGTTGACGAGTTCCAAAACCACTAAATAGTGTACTATTTAGTCGTGACTCATGAAAACCGGGCTAGTGGCCCGCTAAGACAATCTAACCACCTTAGGATGGTCTGAGCTGTTTTTCTTCTCTTAGGTAAACAGGTGTTCACCAGTTCACACTTCCCAAACTCCGTGGTCAGGCTTGCCTTCATTCAAACACAACGGGGTTATTATACAATAACCAGTGGAGCCTTAAAGGTTTTGGTTGGCAACAAAAGTCACTCCTCAGTATAAACTCGGTGAGCTTCTGTGAATGGTGTTGTGTGGGAAGTGAGCTTTTGGGTTTGGCTGGTTGGTCTCCCAGCCTGACTGGTGCCCTAAACCCCTTTCAAAACAGACCAGCCTAACCAGTGAAAACCAGGGGCCAGCTGCATAAAAGCTACGTTAAGGCTGAGTCTTAAGAACTAGTCTGAACAACTAATAGAAGTCAAGGAGTAATCAGTCTTACTTGCAGCATGCAAACAGTTTATGAATCCAGCCACAGTTTGGTAGCAAATGCTGGTCTGAGCCATTTTTTTATCAGAAAGGTGAACAGTTTCCCTCCAGTCCATCTGTCTTGCTCTTGCAGTCCAGGTGTTTCTGACAGACATACAGATGGACTCCGGTTCAGTGTGTTTAGAGCTGGTCTCGCTGGCGCCCAGGTTCTCCTCTGAGAAACTAATGGAGCAACTGTTGTCACCGTTGTTCTGCCCCTCAGAAAATAAATCTATAGGTCTTCACGGCTGGCCGCTCTAAAACCGAGCGCACTTCACCTTGTTCACCAAGGTCAGGAGGGAG
>JAFVLL020026650.1:0-15098 GCA_021397915.2 Tor tambroides
GTGCACAAATTACATGAGTTTCTGATTCTGCCTTGCAAATTAATGTCCCTTTACGATTCCGATCCTTGCTACATGCTCTAATGCATTAATACTGTAGGAAGGTGTCCTTTCCTAGAGTTGATATGAACTTACACTGAATGTTCGCTGGACAAACAGATTAGTTGATGGAAATTTAATTCTGCTACAGTTACTACTCTGCAGCTGATATAAATAAGTGTAATTAATCATAATTAATTGTAATTGTTTATATACATTTCCCTTTTGAGCTGATTTGCTACAACAGGCCTCTGTCACGTCCAGAAGCAACAAGTCTGGTGCAAGCACAAGACGCCCCAGCCGGTGGCCAGTGGCACAATGGATAACGTGTCCGACTACGGATCTAGGTTCCAATGTAATAGTATATAAACTGAAAAAGTTATGTACATTGTGTTTTACATTTTGAGGTAAAGATGATGCCATTCTAAGAAGATCAAGTCAGGCAGCCCAGGTGTCTGAGACATTAACCTTTTGTCTTTATGCACTTCCTGACCATTGGGCAGGGTCCCAAGTTAAAGGTGAATGCTAAGCTCAAGGCACAGCTGTGCCTTTGTTTCTATGATAATGTGAAGGTATGGGCGATACTATCAGGCTGATTGGATTAGAACCTATTCATTTGAATGACACTGTTATGCTGATGAGGTCAGGGCTGGGGAAATTCCTGTAACAGGCTGATTAATGTACTGCATTTGCATGCTTTGTTTAGATTGTTTCCACCTCTATGCATCCCTCCCCCTTGAAAGGTGTGAACTCGTGTGAACTCTACTGTGCTGAGCTATAGTCAGATTTGGATGACTGCAGTGATGCACAGTGAGTACTCAATAAAGAGTAACTTCTGCTTGAAAGATATCCCAACGTCTCCTGGTGTCTGCTTCAACGAGGAAAAAGTTTCTTACAGTAGGTCGCTACAAAACCTTGCCCTCACACTGGCCACACGCACTGAAAGTGGCCCAGAAGCCCATGTCCATCTCACAGCAGCTCCCATGTGGTCTAGCGGTCAGGGTTCCTGGTTTTCACCCAGGAGGCCAAGGTTTGACTCCTGGTATGGGAAGGCAGGCTCCTCTTTGCTTCCCTCCTCAAACGTCCAGCACGTCTTCCATCGCCAGAAGTGTTTTTTGGCCGCTAGCAGTCGAGCTACAGAAACCTGACAGGTTGAGGTTCTGCCCTCCCACCGTGTGCCAGATTCATTATTACTCTCATGATATGTCATTTTTGCACCTTGACAGACCGACAATAGGCTGTTTTTCTTCGAGCTTACGCTTACCATGCAGTACCGTGCGTGTTTTCTAATGCATGACATGAGTATTTATCTATTCAGCGGTCACAGGATCCCTTCAGGGTAATTCTCGTTGCTAAACTATTCTTGTTAGTAGCACTTGTTAGTAGAAGCATTCGAGCAGCAGAAGAGGACAGCAGTTTGTAAGTGTTTTGTCTTGTTTTCTCATTAGATTTCAGGGTGGTTGTCGTTGCTAGGAAACTTTGTTTTGCTTACTGTGTTTTACCATGGTAAACGCGCTCAAGTCGCGTTTGTTCTTGTGCGTATCGCGTGACTTTCCAGTTTCGGTTTGCTAAGTAGTAAGGCGTGGCCAGCTGCATTCAATAACGAGTAATTAGGCAAGTATAAAATTGGTTAGTACACCACGGCAGCGGTTGCGGCAGCCCTCGTGTGAAGCCCTCCTCGGGTGAAGACCTACGAGGGTAAAGATCATCGACTCTACCTTGTGCGACTCCGGCAAGGCACTTGAGTACTGCTTTTCTCCCCTTTCTTTACTTCTAGTATAGCTTGTTCTCATCTACTTGTTTAGTCAATTGGACTCACTATGCGCTTTCAAATCTCTACTATTACTACTAACACTTGGAAATCACGCACTGTACGTTGGAGGCAGGCCATTCCTAATAATCTACGGCCTGTCCCTCTGTCTTCTACTACTTTACACTCTATTCCAATTGGTCTCTGGAACTGCAAGTCTGCTGTAAACAAAGCAGATTTAATTTCTGCCATTGCTACTCATTCCGGTCTCAACCTCATGGACCTAACTGAGACTTGGATCAAACCTGAGGACACTGCCACTCCTGCAGTCCTCTCCACTAATTTCACATTTTCACACACCCCTCGCTCAGTTGGGAGGGGTGGAGGTACTGGTCTCTTTATCTCAAATGAATGGAAATTTGATCTTCTACCATCTCTTACAGGCAACAGTTCATTTGACTGTTCATTCAAATGAACTATGGGAAGGCGGGCTCATCTTTGCTTCCCTCCTCGAACGGTCAGCACGTCTTCCTTTGCCATAAGCGTTTTTTTTGGCCAGCAGTCGAGCTACAGAAACCTGATAGGTTGAGGTTCTGTCCTCACACCGCGTGCCAGTTTCATTATTACTCTCACGATTTGTCATATTTCCACCTTGACAGACCGATGATGGGCTGTTTTTCTTTGAGCTAACGCTTACCATGCAGTACCGTGCGTGTTTTCTAATGCATGACATGAGTATTTTCACCTGGACGAGACTTTAATGAGCTGTTCGTAGTATCTATTCAGCGGTCACAGGATCCCTTTGGGGTAATTCTCGTGTTGCTAAACTATTCTTGTTAGTAGCACTTGTTAGTAGAAGCATTCGAGCAGCAGCAGTGGCGCAATAACGGGGTATGCAGTATATGCAGTGCATAGGGGCGCCACACATCGGGGGGCGCCATTTTGCCGAAATCATTCTGTGAAAATCTTCTTTAATAAAACGTTATAAATAATCAAAAGCTTAGTTTTTAAAAATAATGTAATGAAACATTTTTATTTAATGTTTTTTATCATTTTAAACGAGTTCAAAAATGTATTTATTATAAGCTTATTAAGATGCGGAATGGCCGTATCTCTTTACGACCACAACAAACGGGTGGCTTTTCAGACGCGCACTTCAGCTTGCCCTCAGCACCAGGCGCAAGTCAAACAAGCACGGAAAAAGTACAGGAGCCAAATGAGCTTCAGTAGAACAACAGTGAACTGCAGTCTGATGAGATTTTGTTATATGTCAGCAAAACAAACTCCTGTTCTGTCAGCCGTTTTACTGTGCTCACGCCGCATGCTCTTCAACTGTACGCGAATATGAGGCGCACGCTCTATATCACTTCATCATAAATAACCCACACAAGAAACTACGAGCATTGCCAGTTAAGTCATGAAATGACCAAAATGGCGATTAAAGCAGCAAAACTGTGCATGCATGTATGAAATATTCTGCAATTCGAGATTACAACAGGGCACAAAATGATATGTAATTTTTTATTTGTAATTTAATGCACAAGTAAATGTGAGCACAGTGCAGTTGTACTAAAAATATGTGCTAATTTTTCATTAGGCTAATTTGTAAAGGTCCCATCTGGGTCCCATCATACAAGCACATGGCTTCTCCTACCATTGCTATGCTGATGACACACAACTCTACATCTCATTTCAACCAGATGATCCAACAATAGCTGCACGGATCTCAGGCTGCCTGGAGAACATCTCGGCATGGATGAAAGAACATCACCTCCAGCTCAACCTGGCAAAGACCAAGCTTCTTGTTTTCCCTGCCACTCTAACTCTGCAGCATGATTTCACAATCCAGCTAGGTTCTTCTACAATTACCCCATCAAATTCAGTCAGAAATCTTGGTGTAATCTTTGATGATCAGCTGACCTTCAAAGATCACATTGCAAAGACAGCTCGATCTTGCAGGTTCGCATTGCACAACATCAGAAAGATCAGGCCCTTCCTAACAGAGCATGCTGCACAACTTCTTGTCCAGGCCCTTGTCATTTCTAGGCTGGACTACTGCAATGCCCTTCTGGCTGGACTTCCATCATGCACAATCAAACCTCTACAAATGATTCAGAATGCAGCAGCACGACTGGTCTTCAATGAGCCCAAAAGAGCCCATGTTACACCTCTCTTTATCTCCTTGCACTGGCTACCGGTTGAGGCTCGCATCAAGTTCAAGTCATTGATGCTTGCATATCGAACAACCACAGGCTCTGCACCCGCCTACTTCCACTCACTATTACGAATCTACATTCCCTCAAGAAGCCTGAGATCTGCTAGTGAGCGACGCCTCATGGTACCATCACAGAGAGGCACAAAATCACTTTCCAGATCATTCTCGTTCACTGTTCCTGGCTGGTGGAACGATCTTCCCACCCCAATCCGGAATGCTGATTCCCTGACAACTTTCAAGCGACAGCTGAAAACTCATCTCTTTCGACACTATTTGACTTCATCCTAATAAAAAAAATAAAATAAAAAAAAACTCTTTATTTATTCCTTCCCTTTCTAGCTTGTAATTATTTGGAACAATGCCTGAAACTTGGTATTATGAGCACTTCCTGTGTCTGTCTGCCTCTTTAGGATGAATCGCTTTATTTACTCCCCAATTGTAAGTCGCTTTCGATAAAAGTGTCTGCAAAATGACTAAATGTAAATGTAAATGTAAAGTACGAAAATGAAACCATATTTAAATGCATAAAATAACTACACATTATTTTTTCACATTATTGCAGAAGGGGATTCAAAAGACAACTTTTTTTTTTATTTTCCTCTCTACAGAGCCCGATTTAGGTTTGACAAAACTGTTACAATGAATTCATTTTGACAACTAATAGAATGTTAAACATTGACTGTTTACTTTTTCAGAGTTCACTGATTATATCAAATTCACTGAAGGTTGACTAAACTTTGAACTATCTGCATGTCTCATCCATGAGTAGGCCTGTGCAATGATGGAGTCATGGAGAACAAGATTTTGGGGGTGTTGAGAGCCAGATCCAAACTGACTGAGCAATAAAGCTATAGTGAGCCCTTTTATTAACATACCTAGAGGTAATACAAAAATCGTCATATTCACTCAGTATTACTTGGTCTAATTCACAACTATCTCAATTACAATTAAGTACAAATTAATTGTATTCAGTTGTGCTTTAGGCACTAAAACAGTCCAGTACTTTATAGTCAAATACATTTTTATATTGAAATAATGACATTTCTGTGCCACCCCAGACTGGTTGCTGGCCACCCCTATAAAAACATCCTGGCTCCGCCCCTGCTTAAGAGGGCCAAGTGATTAATATCAGTTAATTTCTGAGTATCTCTATTGCTGAAAAAAAACACACACATGTTTGTGAATGAGCATTTGATTTACATTTGATAGAAACTGAGAAGATTGTAAACAAGGATACAAACTAGTCACCTTTTGCTGAAAATTGCTGTTTTGAATTCAAAATAGGCCATCTGTGTGATTCAAGTAGATCAGATGAGTTGAAAACTCTTGCTACTTCATACTTCAATACAAAACAATGCTGAACTTTGACAATAAAGATATTTTTAAATGCTATAATAGTGATTTTATAATGTCTAAATATAAATCCATTAGCAAAATGTGAAAAGAACTATATTCAGAGTGGAAATGGTAAATGAGACAATAAACGATCCTCTGCTGCCATATAGTGCTCATAGTGGGAATCATTTTAATAGTATTTGTTTTTCTACCAGGTAAAATCTTGACAGAAATCTTCCACTTAGCATGGCAAATTTTCCATGAATTATCTCTATAAGTAAAAATGAAAAAATGCAGATGTTCTTTAAAGTAAATTTTACTTACGGTGTTCTCATTTTATATAAAAATGTGCAAAAATATGAATAACTTTGGAGCAAATGAATAATATATACATTTAATTTATACATTAAAATTGCCTAACTAGTGAGCAATATTACATGTTTGAAAATAAAAATGATTAAAAAAATGTGTTCTACTGTCTGGGGTCTGCCATCAGGAGTAAAAGGGGACGTTATGTGACACACTTTTCTTTTTTTTTTTTTTACTTTTAACTTTTTTTCCCTATGGTATTGAAAATGGGGGAAGAGGATTCAAACCTTTGTCACTTTTTTCACTCCTGATGAGTTTGTATCCTTCCATGCACAAGCTAGTTAATGGGCTTTTGGTCATTGACTTGCAGAAAGTTTTCTGCGGGAGTTAGTGTTAGAGGCTACTAGAATACAAGGGGGCGCCAACACTGATCTTGCATACCCCTCTGCAAATGTGCAGTTGCGCCCCTGTCAGCACATGAACTGTCCTGTAACCAGGGTTTAAATTGGGCCGGGGCCGTCCGGGGCTGAGCCCCGGCGCATAGACTCCAGGGCTCGACATTAAAGGGGTCATATGACGTTGCTAAAACGAACAATATTTTGTGTATTTGGTGTAATGCAATGTGTTTATGTGGTTTAAAGTAAAAAAAACCACATTATTTTCCACATACTGTTCATTAATGTTGCTCCTCTAAGCCCCACCTTTCTGAAAGACGCAGCAACAATACTACAGCCAGAATAAAAGTCACGCCCTTTTTCTTTGGTAAACATTTGGGCGGTGTTATGAAAATCTCCCCACATCGTGACGTAGACATGTGGGGGCGTGTTTGAATGAGCCGTTTTAGGGGGGCGTGGCAGAGTCTTAACTTTTATAAAGAATGTCTTTTTGGTTTTGAGACTTTAGTCTTTGCAACTTCAGGGATCTTATCTATGCATGAACAGCTTGTAACACTCCAAAGAGAAAGGAAAACTTGAAATCGCATCATATGACCCCTTTAACGCTTCATTAATGCCAGACAAGTAACATGATTAAAACATCACTAACCAAAAATAACTATGTAAACACCAAAATGCAAGTATTATTCTGATTGTATTACATTTAGAGTAAGTGGCGAATAGTGGATATAGCTACTGTATATAATTCATGTATTGACAGTATAAGGTTGCAGCCTCTCCAGGAGAAATCAAAACGCGCAACACTAAGAAACTCAGCATACTGCGGTAAAAATTCAAAATGGAAAGTTTTTATATTTAAAATACAGTTAGTTAGGCAACATCACTCAACGTTTTCACCATTACGACTGTTTAATAGTTCTATAAACAATTCAATGAGCAAATACAATAATATTAGGTCACTTACATTTTTGGCGAAAGCACAGCGCATCTCAAAGCAACCATCCGAATCATTGCTGAATGATTCAGTGTTTTGAACGAATCGGTTGAGTCAAAGTTTCATTAGCCCATGCACAAGCATCTGATGAATCTGCCGTTTGAACGAATCGTTTGAATGAACGACTCAATGACTCACTCATTAAACGCTCACTACTGCCGTTTTAATTTCATTGGAAAGTATAATTTCCACCATCATTTCTTGTTTGTATACTCAATTTAAAAAAAAAAAAAATCTCATTATTTAATGTAGTTGTATTTTTCAGTGTAAATGACTTAATTTGATAACGTATAATAACAATCACATTATTATAGATCAAATGTAAGAATTTGAAATGAAAGTTAATGAAATTAGTGGGAAAATGCCCTTTATAAAGGTAAAAAAAAAAATGCCCTTGGATAAAATATAAAAAACCATGCAGATTTATAGCCTATGTCACAGCTGATAGAAAACCGATGAGAATATTACATTAGAATAACTCATATTTGCAAAAAAAAAAAAAAAAAAAAAAAAAAAAAAAAAACAGGCACACAATACATATTTCCATTGTCCTCAATTGTAAGTCGCTTTGGATAAAAGTGTCTGTTAAATTACTAAATGTAAACGTAAATGTGTGTATATGTGTATATATAATCAAGCACGATACCATAGAGCCCCACCACATAACAAATCCCAATTTAACCCCTGCCTGTAACGTTACTTCAACTTCTGTACAGCCTTGCAATTCTTCGCTTAAGACACATCTTTTTACAATGGCTTATGGGTTGCCGTATATTATTCTTGTTTTGTTATGTGTGTATATTTGTCGAGGTTTCTGTCATATTTTCTTTTCAATCACTAAGTTGAAACGTTTCACAAAACCTCCGAACGATTCGTTCAAGAATCGGACTGAATCGGTTCTAGTGGATCTCGAGTCATTAACTCACTGAACCAAGAACAGACATTAAGTTGCATTATGTTGCCAAGCCCGCTGTTTTCCCGCGAAATTGCAATACTGTTGTTACGAGTTGTTTTTTAGTCCGCGGGTTAAAGCCATCACCCCTTAACTCCTTCTTAAACGTTTTCGCAGGAGTTGAAAACCGCGGAAAAACGCGATTAGGCTAGTTTCGATTACAAATTGTGCTGTTTTTTTTTTTCGCAGACCTGGCAACCCTGACTCTGAAACACTTCCGGTGCTGGACGTTCACGCGAGGTAACGAAACTTAACAGAAAACACAGCATAATCGCTCATTACATATGAAACAAGCACACACGAGCATATTTAATCATTTCAGTAATGTTAAACACGCTTGACATGTTAGGAGGCATCGTAGTATCTATCACGTTCGGTCCCTTTGCTAACACTGTTCAGTCATCTGCTTTTATTGGACTGTTTCAAATGTTCCTTCCACTTGTTTTGGGTAACTCTGTGTACAAACGCAAAGCCCCAAAAATACAGTATGCCAGCGAGTGGAGTGGATTGCAATCTTTGTCTGACTACATTAGTTTATAGCACTAAACATTTGGGAAATCTCCCTTATCTGACACCTGTGTGAATGTTACAGTATCAGAACTAGCTTGAACTTTCTGTCATGACAGATAATGTAGTTATATTGTCATGTTTTTTTTTATTATAGTTGTAATAGTTATAATATAATTTCCTTTAATAATTTCCAATAAGACACTGTTATATTATTACTGGAAATGATCTTCTTTCAGATGTCAGACGGTTTCCTGATGGAGGTGTGTGTGGACTCGGTTGAGTCAGCCATAAACGCAGAAAGGGGAGGTACAGTTTCACACACCTTCTTGAATATTGTTGAATGAAAATGAATTGATAGCACTGAACTTTGCAGGTGTTTTATTTGTTTTTGGTCAGATGTTATGTGTTCTGGTGTTCAGGTGCCGCTCGTATGGAGTTGTGCTGTAACCTGCTGGAGGGAGGACTGACGCCCAGCACAGGTCTCTGCACACCTGTCCTGCTCCTCAAACACACTCTGACATGCATTCACTGAAGTGCATGTATATTCAGACTGAATTCAGTCAGTTTGGTGCAAATGTTGTCAAAATGATTTGCAATTAATTTTAAAAATACACCATATCTTGAGTACTTGTGGTTTTATGTATATGCAAAGGTTGGCAGAATACAAACAGCCTCAAATGAGACTATGAATTAAATAGTTCACAATTACAAATATAGCTGCATACAACAATCATCGAGGTCCAAGCGCCAGTCGCTCATGTAAACGATTAGCTGATACAGTTGCCATGTATCTTTTCACATATAATGTGTTTTAAAGTTCTCTTAACAGGAATATTATTCCATATAGTAGTATTTGTTCATTTTAACTGGACAACAAGGTTTATAATCATGTCTGGCAATTTGAAAAATATGTTTTCAATATCATTAACATACATTTCAAATCATACATTTTATAAGCATGCAGGAGATTAATATCAGTAGATATTGTATACACTACCGTTCAAAAGTTTTAGATTTGTAAGGCTTGTAATGTTTTTAAAGAAGTCTCTTATGCTCATCAAGGCTGCATTTATTTGATCAAAAATACTGAAAAAAAACCCAGTAATCTTGCAAAATGTTATTACAATATACAATAATGGTTTCTATTTTAATATACTTTAAAGTATGATTTATTTATATAAATCTTTTCTAACAATATACACTACTGTTCAAAAGTTTGGGGTCAGTAAATTTTTATTCTGTCTTTTTTTGAAAGAAATGAAACCTTTTATTCAGCAAGGATGTGTTAAATTGATAAGAAGTGATAGCAAAGATTTATATTGTTAGAAAAGATTTCTATTATAAATAAATGCTCTTTTTTTTTTAAACTTTTTATTCATCAAAGAATCCTGAAAAAGTATCACAGGTTCCAAAAAAAATATTAAGCAGCACAAGAGTTTCCAGCACTGATAATAAATCAGCATATTAGACTGATTTCTGAAGATCATGTGACACTGAAGACTGGAGTAATGATGCTGAAAATACAGCTGCAGATCACAGAAATAAATTATACTTTAAAGTATATTAAAATAGAGACCATTGTTTTATATTATAATAACATTTTGAACGGTAAAACTTTTGAACGGTAGTGTATAGATATAATTATGAATGTTTATTCATAAATTTATGGAAGTTACTTAGCCATTCTAAAGGATTTTTCTTATACTCTAGTGACCAACATTATTATTACAGACTTCATATGTCATATGATCGTTTAGAATTTGCTGTTGCCACATCAGGCAATTATGAAATCAGAAATTAAAGTGCTCAGGATTTTGAAAATGTGTGTTTTACGGAAAATTCAAAACGACTGTTATAGATTGGAAACGTTTCAAAGTGCCTGTCTCAAGTAGCTGAATGTAGCTCATATTGTTGTGAAGATATGAAAAATGTAAAAATGTCATTTTTTCTTCACAATATATGAGGTTTTCTGCATCCCAGCATCCCATACAGCAACAAACTGTAAGCAATTCATCCCAGAGCCAACAATATTAATAGCATACAGTGCCATATTTATTAGATAGCTAGACTAGAAGCAAACCTCACTGAAGATGAGTGCTCTGCATGTGTTAATTGTTGGTCTTTGCTCTTCAGGTCTGCTGCAGGTGGTCAAAGAGAACGTGCGGGTCCCGGTGTATGCTATGATCCGGCCCCGCGCTGGGGACTTTCTGTACTCAGACTGGGAGGTGGAGGTGATGAAGAGGGACATCGAGCAGATGAAGATTCACAGAGCGGACGGGCTGGTGTTTGGAGCGCTGACAGAAGACGGGCGTGTAGATACTGAGCTCTGCATGGAGCTACTGGGTAAAGCCTGCTTGCATTATCTCTAAAGTTTGAATATAGTATATTAACTTGCCATTAAAGGAATAGTTCCATTATTAAGACGTTTTTTTTTTCATCGATAATCCATCATTAAGATGTTTTTAACTTCAAACTGTTGCTTCTGGCCAAAATACGAATCCATAATCCATAATAGCACTTCCTCCAGTGTCATTAATTGATTAGATAAATATATTTCTGGTTTGTGACTTTTTATAGTTCTCAAGTGATAGCAGTGATCGACTGCATGAAAATGATGATACATTTTTTTCTGATAGATTGTTTATGGCAGTCTGATTAGCATTTGGACAGCATGCCTCCCAGACCAGAGAGCTACAGTGAAACTATGCTCCTTTTATGAAAACATGTTGGAACTGTTTTTTAAAACCAATAAACTCTGTGAAGCTGTAGTTTATAGTACAAAGGCCATTAGCTGTTCTAAACTCACTGGGCTTATTGCTTTATTACAGTGCATTATTGATTATGATTGGATTGTTTGAAACAATCAAATTCTTTCATCTGTTAATAAAGGAGTAATTTATCACTGGCAAGCTGGACATTTAAGAATACTTTGCTGTCTGTGCAGTAAAAACAGGAAAATTAGAGGAAACAGAAAAGGAGGGCTGTGGTGCCAAAAACCTCAACGTCCATAATGCACTTTTGATTTTGGCACCACCCCTCTGTCAACCTGGCTGTCTGTGGGCAGGAAAACAAAAATGCTTTATTACTTATTTATTACTTGTGATTTATTACTTTTTTCAGCTGCAGAATGTCATCAAAGAAAACTTTGTCCACATCTGTTTATCCAATAAGATTAAGTTCTCAGTCTGTTTATCTCACTTTATTTTTATTGATGCACAATGGGATTGTCAGACTGACCAACACTGTCATAAAAACCTGTCAAAAACATTGCATGCACCAGTATTAGTATGAAAAAACAATTAATTTTATTATTCAGTAACAAAAGATAATTATTTTCATATTTGCGATTTATACTATAAAATATTGATACTTGGCATCCATGTGTTGATACATTGTTGCCAGAAATAAAATACTACAGTACTGTAAAGATCCCCCCCCAACTCTTACTGTATGCTATATGCATACACTACTAACACTGTAACAATACAAAGCTGATTGTAAACTGGCAAAAGTAATGTTTTATAATCTAGCAGTGCACAAATGCCCATTCTTAGTCCACTTCTCACCCAATTTGGCTCAGATGATTGCTTTACTCATTTACTGTGACTGTAACTTTTTGGTTTTTATCTGATTTTGTGCTGTCAGAGTGGTGTACTGTAGTTTGTAAAGCACTGGGCTGTTTGCATGTTCAGTCCCCACAATGAAGTGATAGAAAAACCATTTTAATATTGCACATCACTGTAGGAATCTGAACATGTCTGATTTTAGTGGTGCATAATTATATATATATCATAGAACACCTGCTTTATGTTTTATTTTTGTTTTCTCTACAGCGGCTAGTCGACCTTTACCAGTTACATTTCACAGAGGTAAAATAATATTTGCTTGTATATGCTGACAGGTCATTCTCTGAAGTGTCTGTTTCTCAAAAATCTGCTCTTTCGGTGTTTTCTTTCAGCGTTTGATATGGTCCACGATCCGGCGGTTGCGTTAGAAGCTCTGATCTCGCTGGGCTTCGAGAGGATTTTGACCAGTGGTTGTGACAGCTCTGCACTGGAAGGATTGCCTGTAATTAAACGGCTGGTGGAACAGGTGAGACATTAGACTATTAGATGTTCAGTAGACCGCAGAGTTTAATGCAGTGCTTCAGTTTCAGTGTATGTACTCTAGATGGTTGTAGACCAGAGGGTTTTGCCATCATAGGTGAGCTCCTGATAGGAAGACTCTTTAATTGTCATTACTTAATTATTTTTCATCCGAATTGGTTGATGAATTCAAGAGAAATGAAAATAGTTCCATCTGATTACAGTGAACTGCTTGCTTCAGGGTTTGTTTGACATGTATTGGGACTATGTGAGTGACTATGATTAGTGTCCAAAACAATGAACACTCAGGTCCTGTTTATTAGTGCGGGCTTCAGTTTTTTCTGTGAAAGTAAAACTTGTGCTTTTAATTGGCCATCAGTGCTTTATAGTTGTGGACTTTGAAACTTTATGGTTACAATTATCATTCTTGCAAGGCTGTAACCATGTCTTGAACACTTGGGGGGGGGGGGGCAATGGTGGACCAATGATTGTTCATTGTTCAACTTCTGTCATCATTTACTCATCTTCGTGTTGTTCCAAACCTGTATGAGTTTCTTTATTCTGTTGAACACAAAAGTTGCTGGTAGCCGTTGATTTCCATAGTATAGAAGAAATGGCATCAACTTTATGTTTACCCACATTTGTCAAAATATCTTTTGAAGAAAGAAACTCATACAGCTTTGGAACAACTTGAGGATGAGTAAATAATGACAGAAGTTTCATCTTTGGGTGAACTGTCCCTCCAAGTTAATGCTAAAAAATATATCAGATATTTTGCTGCACGGTGGCAGCACAAAAACTTGTGCCTTACCCTAAGATACTACGAATGAGGTTGTGTGAAGTAATGGCAATTAACTGAGTGCCAGTTTGCCGTGGAAACCTATGTAACTATTGTTTTAACTATCGTCATATCTACCCTGAATGGTCATATACTGAAAAAAGAAGGGAATATATACTTCAAATACATGATATTTCAAACACATAACAGTCAAACATTTTACTTAAAGTAAGAGCAATTCTTGGTCTTGGTTCAACAAACTCCTTGAAGATAAATCAGCTATTGTGTTGAAATCCTTAATCTCACCAGAAAACTGCTGACAAAGGCGAAAAATAGTACATCACTACACGTTTTCTACAGGCCAGAACTTCTCTCAGTGAAAAAAAAAAATCCTAAAATACAAATCAGTTCATGCAGAGAGGATTTCAACAGCCTCCTGCATACACCATCTCAACAAACAACCACCTCCATTTGACAGAAAGTTTGAGCTTGTTTTATGCAAACGACATGCTGTGGCTCATGTATAATAACTCAGATGCACACACATTATTGGTTAACAGGAGTTTAAGAACACTTTTATTTGCGTACACGCTTGTTCAGAATCCATTAAGAATTTCGTGTTAGAACTTTTTATGCACACATAAATATCAAATGTCAAATTAATGAATGAATGAGGCTCAGCCACTGTGAAGGTTTGACAACTTTGTTCTTAATTGATATCGAGTTCTAATGTGTACAATGAACCCTATTTTTAGCTTAAGTTATGTTGTTAAGAATTGATATTCTGACTGGTTTGTGTTAAAATATTTTTGCTTTATGACAAATGTTCAAATTAGCTAAGCAATAATGACGTTTTCTTTCTTTACACCAATAGGCAAAAGACAGAATAGTAATAATGCCAGGTATGTTGATTCCTCATTGCATTTATTAACACACGTCATGGTAGAGGCGTGGGTCCGCATGATGTTTCTGTTGTGCAGGAGGTGGAATCACCGAGAGGAACCTTCAGAGGATCCTAGAAGGTTCTGGATCGCAGGAGTTCCACTGTTCTGCTCGCTCCAGCAAGGACTCCACCATGAAGTTTAGGTGTGTGACAGAAGGGAAGCTACACTACTGATGTACAGAAAATACATGATTCTTGTGGAGCAGCGGTTCTCACCTTTTGACTTAAATTTCCACAACAATTTTTGAAGACTTCCAAGTTTTGTTTTCAGAATTTATTTTAGTCCATGGACAATCTACTAATTTCTGTAAACTAAAATGAGTGGCTAAAGTAATTATATAATAAAAATTAAAATATTTATACAGGTGCATCTCAAAAAATTAGAATATTGTGAAAAACTTAATTTTTTTGTAACTTATTTCAAAAAGTGAAACTTCCATATATATTTTAGATTCATTACATGTAAAGTAAAACATTTCAAAAGTTTTTTTGTTTTAATTTTGATGATTAGAGCTTACAGCTCATGAAAGTCAAAATCCAGTATCTCAAAATATTAGAATATTTCCTAAGATCAATCAAAAAAAGGATTTGCAAAACAGAAAAGTTCAAGTTCTTTAAAGTATGTTTATTTATGCACTCAATACTTGGTCGGGGCTCCTTTAGCACAAACTCCAGCATCAGTGAGGAGTGGCATGGAAGCAATCAGCCTGTGGCTCTGCTGAGGCACTATTGAGCTTCAGCTCGGATCCACTGTTTCTCATCTTTCTCTTGAAAATATCCCATAGATTCCATATGG
>JAFVLL020026651.1:0-12564 GCA_021397915.2 Tor tambroides
CTTGTTGCTAAAGAAAATGCTGCTATTTTAGTGTAAACAGAATTGATCATTATTTGCACTTAGTGTAATATATCACTTTTTCCAATTAGTGTAACTGCCAAAAATATCATAGTTCATTTAAAGACAACTCATTCAGTTCAGTCCAATAGCCTATGTAAAGTTCTTCAATTATGAAATGAGTTCAATTGGGCAATATAGCATTGTTTACTAATATGAAGCCTTATTAACAAGCCTTTGTAAAAAGAATGGTTAGCACATTTGTTTGTAAGGTAACAACCTTCACAGCTGTGCTGAATTAATGTTTGTGTTTGTCATGTGACAATTAAGCATACTACTCTGAAAGATTTGTTGCTTATTGTATAGCGTTTCACACACTATTCTTTAAAAAAAATAGTAGGCAGTATGCACGGTGTACTGGGCAGTAAGCAAGTATGCCATTTCGAACACAGCCAGGTAGAGCGGTTCATTTTAACCATAGGAAAACAATGCATTGCAATGACAGTTCGGATGCTGAGGAAATTTTAAATGTTTATGTACACTGTATGATGTGCCACAGATAAAATTATGAGCCTGCTATGCAGCCAGGAGAGCAGAGACAGGCCAGGATTAGACAGAACAACGGTCAGAGGAGACCATTTGAGTTGATATGAGGAGAACAGGGCAGGTGTTTGGTGAGAGATCAGTGTTAGCTTACAGATATACACACGTTAGCTAATGTAATCAAGCAATAGCAAAGCTAGTATTGGTCATCTATGAGTATTGATACTTACCAAAAATAGAAACTAATAAGCGTTGATCAGGCGTGTCACTCTCGTTAATATCCGACACTAACGTTACGTGATAGTGGTTTCTTATCACCGCAGGAGAGAAGAGAAGACAGTTTACAGAGGAAGGAGGACTTTATAAAGGTTTTGAACGGCCACATTTTGTTGACAATCAATAAAAAATAATCACAATCACAAATTGTCTTATTGTATAAAAACTTGTTTATGAAGTTTACATTAGATATATATCAAGCAGATCTGCATTTATAGTTAATTCAATTCAGTTTTATTTATACAGCACTAAATTATAACAAATATTATTTCATAGCACTGTTAATACCCAACTCAAAACACAACATTGCAACTGTTAATGATCAAAATATATATAGATATTCCAAACATATACTACCAAAAGAAAATTATACCATCCGACCCATTTAAAAACATTTAACAATCTTTCAGTGTGGGTATCACACTAATGTGTTGTTAAAGTGTGTTAACTCGTGGATGTTGTGCTAGATACACGCCAACAGCCTGATCTTGTTGATCCTCTGGAGGGATCTGGAAAGAGCAGCAGGTGTAGTAGAAGACGAGACGGGGCGGTGTTCTCGTGGAGCTTGTGGTGGCCTGCAGTATTCCTCTCTCAGACAGCATATGCTGGGAGAAGCAAACAAGTTTAGATCACATTCACTGCCTACCACGCTTTTCCACTTGGCCTCCATCACATCTGCATCTCCATCAGGAGTGGAAGCTGTGGTCCAGTAGAGCTGGTTCATAACAGCTGGCCTCCACTGCTTCAGATCTTCACACTCCTGTCTTACAAAGCCTTATAAACACACCACATGACAAAAAATTACTTTAATAATTTAATTACTATTACTGTCACTAGACTTGATGGTTATAATATTAGCAAACTGAGGTTAACTTACAAGCTATACCTTCTCATATGGTAAAGTTTTTAGTTTTTAAAAAATATGAGGATATTGCTAATGCTTACAAGCTAGCTGCTGTGCTTTACAACAGCTTATACACATCTCGTTGTGTCTCACTATTTAAATAATTATGTTCACTGATTTGGTAGTTAGCAAATGGTAAAAAACAAGACTTATGGTGCACAGTTGACATTTTCGTGGAGCAGCATCTCTGACGGATCCGTGAGCATCATGTCTCCCGCCGGCGGCCGAACACAGGCTGACCGGGACCCGATGAAGAAACCGCACCAGCTCAGAGTCTCACTCGCTTCTTGCTTCGGTATCCCATGTTGAACTGCATCATATCGCCGGGATGATAATCTTCCGGTATAAAGTGATCGCTAAGTTACACACCACCGCGTTGTTTGAAGCAGATGCATTAGTGAAGTCCCGTCTCTTCAGCTGCACAAACGCACCGAGGCCCGGAAGATACCGTCCTATTTCTTGTTAGGAAACCTGTGGACTCGATGTCCTGACAGGCTGGAGTTTGTGCAACCTCCACAAACACAATAATTTACCATGAAAATGATAAATTGAAATAAAAATTCCCGAAAACACTGAATGGGCTCGGTGCACAAGATGGCGCCGGTGAGCTTCGTCCACGCGAGTGTGTGCATACTTACTTCCGGTCTTGCAACGTTCGCATTTACTGTAAGGGGAAACTTTATACGAAACTTGGCTACATATAAATAATTAATGTTTTTCAGATTAAAAAGTGGATAGTGATATATATTTCTTAGTGATCAAAGACAAGAGAAAACATCCTCGCTACATTATTGCGTACTTCAGTGTGGAAATTCATCAAGATAAAACGTGGAGATTTCTTATTTCTTCTGTTGATGAGGCTCAACATCAGTGCTTATCAGTCTACGGGGATCTCTTCATTCAAATACAAACGTGCAATACTCTACATTTTCGGAGAGCTGATTTTGTTCTGACTGCTAGTTATGTCGTGGCCCGAGAGAGCTTGGTTCTCTGGATCTTCGTCAGTGCAGTCAGAGAAGCTCAAAACAGCAGAGTTTCAGGTGCCAAAGGAAGACTTTATTATACAGAGTAACAAAGCCGAGAAAACAGCCGCCACATTCACTGCCTCTAGTCTTTTGTTTGTTCAGGCTTCATGTTTTATACACTCTCTTCTTTAACAATGTAGCAAAGTTGTAACCTTTCTAGTTCTTTTTTCTAATAGTGGAATTTTACTGAAGCCGCCATTTTTAAAATGTATGGCCTCCCATTGGTTGGAGGTGATTTCATCCTTCTTGATGTCATTCTCTGGAAATCACCTGATATTTGGTAATGGAAATTTCCACCACTGCTCATGTAAACTCACAGTCTATATTCAGATAGTCAGTTTTAGACTAATTTAACACATTATTCAGTATATTGATTACTTCCATGATTATACATTCTCTTTTTAGTAAGATATTATCATTTCTATAATTTAAAGCTAAATTACACAATAGTTACAAGATCATAAGGTTTGCGACTGTCAAACGAAACTCTCAGAGATATCTGCATGTATTTATATTAACTTTTTGATCATTTATAACTGTAACTGTACAGTTTAACATAATATGGTAGGTTGGCATTAATTGAAAGATCGGTGTTTGCATTACATGTGTGTTTTATTAATATTTATCTGTTTTGTGAAAGATCTGTTGCATAAATAATTATGTCCATAAGCAGCACATGTATTTTTACGATCTCTTTTGCATTATCATATAAAACAATCTTTAAATTAGTCATGTAGTTGCATCCTTTTACAGCCCTTTTTTCATTAAAAAAAGATGTTTTATGCAAAGTTAACTGTGTGAAATATTAAAATATGTTGTGAAAAAGATGATGGAAAAAACTGATGTATGTGCACAACTGAGAAATGGATATTTATGAACAGCCCAAGTCTTACAAGGTAAACATTTCTTTAAAATAAATAAATAAATAAAATACAAACATTTTCGAGAAATAAGTCATTTGTACATAATTGGTGAGGGAAAAATGTGTAGCTATGTGTACACACCATGAGTTCATCTTTCATTTCGTGAACAGTAGGGATTAAAGTTAGTGTATTTCATTCATTCACCGGATGCAAACATATGTAAGTTTCAAATCCACTGGCGCAGTTAACATTTATAGTATATTGATAATAGCCATGTAGACCTTGTTTACATCTGAAGTGATATTATAAGTCCTGTAAACATATAGAAGGTAGTATTTGTATTTCTACGGTTCTCTGCACTAGCGTTTAGCACAAAAACCAGAAATGTCTGTGCACACACTCGCTAGGCCAGAAATCCAAGATGGATGTTAAATCCTATTGGAAAAATGCGCAAAACGCACTACAACAAGGAATTTTGTAATGGTTTTACTGGAAAAAGCTAATGGTTTTGGTATGTTAATGTCAACCATTAGAATTTCTGTTGGGCTTCTATTGTTTTTTTAGCAATGTTAGCATGAAAAACAACATCCTTGGGTTGTGTCCATCTAAATGACTTAAGTCCGCGTGAACCAGAAGTTGCTGCCGACTGTATTGCAGTGTAGTGATGTATTTCCAGCTGAAATGGAACATTGGCCGTTTCTCAGTATGTGTTCTTGTCTGTACTTGTCTAGAGGTGACTCTAGAGGCAGCCAGGTATCCCAGAATGCATTTTGCACCAACCAGTGACCGTTAATGGCGCTCTGAAATTTTAAAATTTTTCAAAACAATTACAGTTCTAAGAGTATTTCAGGCAATAATGTAGTTGTTTAAAACTCAAATCTGTGGTTTATTTATACAAATATCGCCTATTTGAAAATGTGCTTCGCCGATTTCGGAGACGTGAGCTCAACGTGATCACCAGACGCTCAGTGCTCATGTATCCCACTGAGAGGAGCCTTACCTCGGCTAGTCCTTCTGACATTTACCGCTGGCTCTGATGTCTCTGTAATGGTTAAACATGAGGTAAAATTAGTTTTGGGTATATCTAACGGGTAATCTTTGGTTTCATGAATCTATTATTTCTTCCAGGTCAAATCGTTTTGGCTGAGCACAAAGTTATGTTTCATATGTTTCATTGTTAACGTTACATTCGTTTAACTGATTTGTTTGTTTTTGTCTTTATTTCCTATTATTCTCTTATACTTTGTACTTATGCTTTTTATAATGGCTATTATTATTCATTAAAACTGACATTTAACAAAAAAGGCAGAGTTGTGCTTGTCATATTTCACGTTATTATACATACAGTGAAGATAATCAGAGTATTATGTGCACATATTACCTAAACCACATGTTAATGTTTTATATTTTTAAAATGAAAACGAAAAGAGGGTTGTGTTTTATATTTTAACGAAAAGGCAGTGGTGTTTGATATCATTTCATTTCATTGTAATGCGTGTACATGTTGCATGAACCACATTTTTGTGGCTATTAATATTTTAATGAAACAGAAAAGAGACAATGTTGTTTGATAAAATATTTCATTTCACTGTAATGTATGTACGATCCCTGAACTACATTTTTGCGGCTATATATTTAAATGAAAACAAAAAGAGGCAGTGGTGTTTAATATCGTATTTCGTCTTATTGTAAATACACATACAGTGAGGATAACCAAAGTAGCCAAGGCGAGCTGACTGATTTTATCAAGTACGCTGCTGTTCCATTTGCAGAATTACCAGACTTGTGAGAGTTCACACTCCGAAGTCGAACTTGCGAAATCCGACCTACCGAGGACGCAAGTCCGAAATTTGCTACTTGGGCTTTGTCCAATACCCACACTTGCAGTCTTTGCACTTGACCACTTGACTACTTAAGTGACGTATTTCCTGTATTTGGCTGAAGTCTTCAAGTGGGTGTGAAGATCCCAAGTGTGCATGTAGAATTTCTTACCTGATGGGACACACTTATAGTGATGATAAATAATTTGCATTTTAAAGTCAACTTCTAAATGTCTGTTCATAAGCCTAGTTCCTATAACATGACAATTTAATTTGTGTTGCTTCTAATTAAGTGAAAAAAAGCAGTTGCAAATGTTGTACAAAATAAATATCACCACTACTCATCTTTGCACCAATAAAACGTAAAAACAGTTTTTCTACCAAATTATATGTAATATCTAATTATTATAATAATATTTAACTTGCATTGGAAAGTTTTCCGTGGCCCCTCGGCAAAAAGATCTCAGCAAAAAGTCTCACGATTTATTTCCAGAACATGATGCATGATGGGATACACTAATGCTGCATCCCAATTCGCAACTGATTCTATTTTTGAATACAATCAGTATGTCCCAAATCATAGTAGGTTTAAAAAAAATATGCCAAAGATTCCTGGATGGTCTACTACAGGGCTATTCAATTAGTTTGTCATGGGGGACAGTTCATGAAAAGCATCCCAAATGAGGGGCCGGAGAGATATGGCTTGCAATACGAGTGACACAACAGCAATGTAGGAGCCGTTAGGTTGTATTTTTGCACCTTAAGACACCCAAGTAGGCTTTTTCTACATTCAAACATGTTCATATGCTACATTTTAAACTGCATAACAACATCAGTGCATTGTACAGAAGGCATTTTCTTCAAACATATGTAAATGTTGTATTTTGAAACTACAACATCAGTGCATTGTAAAAAGTTAACAATATAAATATATTAAAATTTTTTGATTAGTAATATGCATTGAACTTCATTTGGACAACTTTAAAGGCAATTTTCTCAGTATTTTGATTTTTTTATTGCACCCTCAGATTCCAAATTTTCAAATAGTTGTATCTCGGCCAATTATTGTCAATGCAAATCTTATTTATTCAGCTTTCAGATAATGTATAAATCTCAATTTCGAATGTGGTTTTAAATCAGATACATATCCGATATCTGGACATCTGACCTACGTCTAAACACACATATCCGATTCTCCACAGAACTCCCAAAGCGAGGGCGACACGTTTGTTCATAAACATTTTTAATGGCGTTTTATGCCGGCCTGCTGTGTGCGGTCGCATTTTATTGAAATGGAAACTCTATATAGCTAAGAAATATAGTGAAATATCATCTTTATTTCACTAAAGAATTCTACCTCAGCTGTAGATAAAATAGTCTAACAAATTGAAATTACAGTTCGACGTGAATTATATAAATAATTTTAATAGCACGGCCATTTAAAACCCGAGGGTCTGTGCATAGTAAAGCGATCACTGCAGACAATCCTTTTTTTGTGGGAATTAATGTAAACACAGATATCAGATACCAGTCATGTCTAAAGTGAATGTAAACAGACGGGCCAAAAAATCGGATATGGTCAAAAGATCGGATCTGTGCATTAAGACCTGCAGTGTAAACGCAGCCTTTGACCTAGTTTTTCTGTGTCATTTCTTCTGAAACATAATCCCTGTTCTACTGTACCTTTAAGGTATCTGAACACATGTTTTACTGTGTTCCAGTGTTGTTCTGTTGGTTCAGCAAAATGCTGAGATAATTTACTGTCAACAAAACTTAAATCTGGTCGTGTGCAAGTGGACAAGTAGATTAAACTTCCCACTACCTCCCTGAACTTTCTTGACTCTTCAATTTTTTCAGCATCTTCTGAATAATCAAGTTTTGGTTCACATGAAGTTTCTCTAGATTTACAGCTTTGCATATCGAAACGATCTAGTAGTTTTCTCACAAATCTCTCCTGTGACATTTTGACTAGACCATCTGTTTGTTCAAAATCTATGCCCAGGAAATATTTCAACCTTCCCATGTCTTTCATTTCGAACCTCTCAGTGACCATTCCCTTTACACTCTCCAGAACACTTTCACTGTTAGCTGCTATGATTAGGTCATCAACCCATACTATCAGGAATACTTTCTCATCACACCTTTCCTGTGTATAGACACATTTATCAGCTGGGTTTTGTGTAAAACCATTCTTAGTCAAACATTCATGTAGTACAGCATTCCAGTTTCTACCTGGTTGTTTAAGACCATAGAGAGATTTCTCTAACTTGCAAACTAGCTTTTCAACTTTTCAGGTTTCTGCTCATAACCCTCTGGCTGTTCAATGTAGATTTCATGATCAATTGGTGCATGCAAATAGGCTGTCTCAACGTCCATCTTATGCAACACCAAATTTTCTTGCGCTGCCTTCTGCATAGCCACTCTCACACTTGTCATGTCAGCTGTGGGTGAGAATGTTTCGTCATAGTCAGTCCCTTGTTTCTGACTGTATCCTTTTTCAACAAATCTTGCCTTGTACTTTTCAGATCCATCAATGTCTCTTTTAAGTGTGTAGACCCATCTGCCTCCAACTGGTTGTTTTCCTGGTGGAAACTGAGTGAGTGTGAAAGTCTTTTTTTCCTCCAATGAATGCATTTGTTTGTCCATGGCATTTTTCCATTGCCTTGACTTAGTTGATATTATGGCGTCCTGGTAGGTTTGCGGTACATCGCATACTGCTCGATAACAAAAGTCTATGCATGTTTGCAGTTTGTCCTCCATATTTTCAGTCTCAAAATTCTGTAGATGAGCTGGCCTCCTCCGAGTTCTTGGTGGGTTCCTTCTGTTTACGGTTTCAGTGGTTTTACCGATTCAGTCTGTTCAGGCAAAGTCTCAGAAACACCACTCTGAATGCCTTGGTCTGTTACATCTTTCACTTCAACGTTTTCCTCATTGTTAATGATGTGTTTCTCTTTCTTTGGCTGTCCTAGTTGTGAACTTCACCAACCTATGTTTTTGGACCTTCCCTGTGATAGTACACTAGATAAGCTGGACTGTTTTTGTCGTTGAGTCTAGTTTACCTTTCTCTTGTTTGTAGGCAAAACATATCGATCCAAATTTCTGCATTTTGGAAACATCTGGCTTTCTGCCTGTGAATAGCTCATATGGTGTTTTCTTTGTACGTCTACAGTAGCACCTGTTTCTCATGTAAGCTGATGTTTGCATAGCGTAGTTCCACAACTCATCTGGTGCTATATTTATCTTCCGATCTGTCAAACAAAAGCTGTGGTACCTGGAATCCTGCCACTCTACTCGCCATTTTGTGGAGTTGCCGTCTTTTTGCTTCATTTCAGCTCTTTACTGAATAAGGCATAATACGTTGCGTATAACTTGCTCAAAAACGCTCGCTTGTTTCCGTGACTGGGTCCATAACCTGCTCGAGTGCGCAGTTCACCATCACTCATTTACGAAAACAAAAGCAAAACATTGCTCAGGGTTTATTCACCTCTTTGACATGCTCTTTTATTCAGCATAAACTTTTTACAACACATCCGCATCAGCTCTAGTACAACATAGAGACGTAAACACGTAACAACATACGTCATCACTCCCCTACCACAATACCTTCAAATAAAACAATAGGCAATTTGTCTGATTTGACTGTAATGCAATGTATAAGAGTGCAATACTTAACAGTTTTCTCTTTTTTCATCGCTTTTATTCGCTTGTAAATGCCTGTGCCCATTTTACTTTCACTTTCAAATTAGTGGCAATTCTGCGGCATTGAATTGACCCTAACAAAACAGTAGGCTACAACAAAATCACTTATATTAAACATAGAATGTTTAATTTATTAACAAAACAAATACAAATACACCATGCTATGGTCGTAATATAAGATAACAAATAACTTAAAGTTTAAATATAAAATTCTGAAAATCAGGTGGAACCAAATTAATAAGAAACAAATGTTAAAAAAAAGCTTCTAAAATTATCTTAGATAAATGACAAAATTTAAAAGGTGGTCCAAGGTCTAAAATATTTTTAAAGCAGGCGCTTTTGTATTTCGTTTCGAAACTAAATCTTCCACCAACGTCTTGTCTTTCTCACCTCACTCGTCAGCTCGACTCACTCTCCTCACGTGTGTAGCATTTGTACCAATCAGACACACAATTTTGCATTTGATTTAACAAATCAAATTAGTTATTAGATTAACAAATGGTCAAAGACCCCCCCACCCAATACACATACTGGGTGCTGGTATGTCTGTCAATGACTCCAGGCCCCCGGTTCCATGGCAACCATCTGATAAGACTGTTTTATTGCTCAAAGGTATGGAGATGCGAAGTGCCGTAAGAACAGACCCTTCTGAAAACCACTCAATGTCCCTAAAAACAGAACTTTCTCCCTTTTCATTTATAGAAAAACCTTTCTGTGAATGAACACACATATCTTTAGGTCAATGTGTATATTATTACTGTTCTTGTATATGTTCTTGTGTATTTCTACCTCAGAACATCTTTGTAATTCATCACTCTTCAACCCAGAAGAACGTGATCGGGAATCCAAAACCTTGAAACCATTAAGACTTTCATCTGAGACTGTACTCCGGACACTCGACCTGACCAAAGGCAGTGCAAGTATTGTACATTTAACTAAATGAAACAGAGGTTATTAGTACAAGTTATAGACCCCGTAATAAACAGTGCTGATGGTTTTACTCAGGTGGTTAAATGACTTTCTCCATAACTGCTTTCTCTGGCTTTCCTGATGGTTTCATCCATCAACTCTCATTAGCCCTTTCCCCATGTATGAGTGATTGTATGTTTGTTTGTTAGTTTGTTTGTTTGACTAGTCTGCGTTAGTGTTTACAGTAGTTAATAAAAGTTGTGTGCACAAAGTACATGAGTTTCTGATTCTGTCTTGCATATTAAATATCCCTTTACAATTTGACCCTCGCTACATGCTCTAAAGCATTAATAGAAAAGTATTTTCTGTGGCCAAGGAAATATCCTTTCTTAGAGTTGATACGAACTTGTAATGAATGTTCGCTGGACGGACAGATCAGTTGATGGCAATTTAATTCTGCGACAGTTATTACTGTCAGCCGATATAAATAATTGTAATTAATCATAATTAATTGTAATTATTTATATACAATTCCCTTTTTTGAGGTAATTTGCTACACGTGATAAAAGAAATCCGACTCCTGCCGCTGAGCTGAGATGCGACTGTTGTTCTGCACACTACATTGTTCAAAGTAAAAAAAACAAAAACACTTTTTGACACTTTTAGTTTTAATAAATAAAAAAATTGTAAAACCAAGTAAATTTCTCTAGCTTTTCTTTCTTTTTGCTGTATCCATAACGTACCGATCCATGACACCCCTTTGTCGTATCAAACCGAACCATGAATTTTGTAAACCGTTACACCCCTAATATATATGTAACGGGTCCCACTCGCCTGCTCCGAGCGGGTCTCGAACCCTGGTCTCTGGCGTGGGAGGCAGGCGCACTAACCAGGAGGCATTCATTAAATTCCAGAGGTTTCATTACCATGATGTAAAATGGGCATTTCTAGAGTTGTTGGGAAAACGCCCCCTTTCCAAAAAAAAATGTTAAAAAATCGAGGTCATCGATCATGCGCAGAATGCTGTTTTTTCTTTCTTTTTCTTTTCTTTTTTTGCACGGGCATTTCCAGTCAGCTCCGATGGATAATGAATGAGAAAAGCGTCTATGATGGATAATGAAGGACAAAATACTGTAGTTATACAGGTTATTTTTATGTTTTATAATCTTACATTTAAACGTCCTTTGAAAACAAATAAACAACCAGAAAAATGTAAAACGTGTAGTAACGTCAGTTGTGAATGTAATCTGACACGAAACACCTGCGATCTGTACAGGTATCTGAAGTTACTGTATATAATATAAAAGGTATTTTACATAAAACTCCTGTGATCAGGACAGGTATCTGAAGGTACTGCAGTGTTTCCCATTCATTAGCTAGTCTGTGGCGACCCGCCACAGTCTAATCCAGGGTTCCTCAATTAGTTTTTGCCAAGGGCCGAATCCTGCCAACAATACCAAGCCAAGGGCCACTGACCAAACTATAACACCGTGTGTCCCAACCAGACGTGACGCCACGTGATAAAAGGTATATTTTCCATGTAATTTTTGTCCTAACCACCTGCGACACGTGACTAAGCGACACGGAATGATATTTTGTAAGTGTTTTTTTTTATCTGTGACGTCGCAGCAGGAACAACATACATAATATGACAGTGATATTCTCAGGTAATGATTATGTGCTTTATTCAATGTTAAAAGTGTCTAATGTGAGTTTGAATATTATTTTGCACAAGGTTTATAGCCATAGTGAAAGCAACAATAGATATTTTACCTCAGATCTTGAAAATAAATTAAAGCAAACTACGTTAAAACTGTGAACTCACTGCGAACCAACATCCATAACAAAGACGATATCACTCACTCACATTTGAATCATCTATTTTCCGTGTCCACTTTTCTTTACTTCACACTTGCCATGTTTTTGTTGTCAAATAGTAGGCCTATCTATACTGGATCATTTGAACTTTGTGTCAGTACGTTATAAATAGAACGAGCCAGCAGTTTTCTGTTGGAATTTGTCGCGCAGCGCTGCGCCACATCCAGTGTAGACAGCATCACTATAGTTATTGTATTTTGTTGCGTCTCACCGCGCCGCTCGTGTCCGGTGAAGACACGATGTAAGTTAATGTCGCTTTCTGATGCTGTGTTTGAATTTTCATGACACATTATCAGACACAGACAGACATAACATAAAAAAAACATGCATCACACCCTACATTACACTATACAGCCAGCTGGACATCTAACTTATTGACTGATTTAAAGCTTTTATGGCTTGTGGTATAAAAGAGAATTTAAATCTGTTCTTAGTCAGGAAAGGTAGACAAAAACGACGCCCAGATGGCAGTAATTTAAAATAAGATGCTAGAGGATGAGTATAGTCACATATAATATTATTTGCCTTTTTCACCAGTCTATCTTTATAAATGTGTTCCATGCTTGGTAGTGTTATCCCAAGTAATTTACTAGCAGTTGTAACTGTTTTTCTGATTGTCTTTTTCTGTGACTCAATAGCATTTCCAAACC
>JAFVLL020026652.1:0-20688 GCA_021397915.2 Tor tambroides
CTAGTGACATTTAGCTACCAGTTTTAGCTACTTTCAATTGAAAGCAGTTGGCAACACTGTCAGTAGGCCTATTTAAGCCCTTTGTTTTCAATTCTCCCTTTGTCCTGCATTATTTCTGTTTAAGTGTTTGAATGGTTGTAGCTTATCCTGTTTCATGTTTTGAGTTATATTAAAAGACTTCCAAGAATTTAATTTGTTGCATGCCTCTTTACAGCCATCTTTACAGCCATCATGACCCGTGACAATAACAGCATATTTTCTTAGCGAACTTATGTAAACTATCTAATTGCTATTTACACTTAGTGTTTACAGCATTTATCGCTATTTGCACTTAGTGTAAATAGCATCTATCGCTAAGAAAATATGCTGTTTTCACTAGTGTAAATAGCATCTGATTGCTATTTAAACAGTGTAAATAGCATCTATTGCTAAATAGCATCTATAGCACTTAAATGCAAATAGACACTGCCATATTTTTTTCCATTATCGCTGAGCTTGAGAAACTGAAAAACATGGATGAAAGGATACAAAAATTAGAACACTGGCCAAAGTATTGAGTGAGAATCAAGGTAAGGTGGAAGGCAAACAGTGGTTGTATTTTTTTTGAACGTCATTATGGAATAACATTTTTTGGAAAACAGTTTATGAACTACTTGAAAGAAACTGCAACTTGCATCTGTTTAAATTCTTTGTTTAGCAACATTGTAACATCATTTTAATGTATATTCCGAACAGCTTTGAAAACCATAGTACAAGATTAACAAAATAAGCAAGAATTTTTACAAAAACAGAATGAAGACAAATAAAATTCACACTTTGTTCCCATATACATTTCACGAGTTCACACTTACATATAATTTGAAGGGGTAAGGTTTAATGCGTATTTGGCGTGCTGTCCGGGGGGAGGGCTCCGAGCTCAGCCCGAACCCAGAGTACTCCCCCCTATGTAAGTGCTTAGGACTAGAAGGGTGGTGGAGGGATGCTGCAAAACTGTCAATGGAATGAGGTGAGACTGCTGAGTGTATATATACACCTCTTGCCATTGATTGCTGAGTGCTCTCCACTTGTGTTTAATTGATTGCTGAGTGCTCTCCACTTGTGTTTAATTGATTGCTGAGTGCGCTCCACTTGTGTTAATTATCTGAACGTGCTCCTCCCGAACTTTGTTAATAAAACATCATTTAATTACACATTTTATTTTATTATACTTTTCACACCAGTCTATTTGCTTATTCACAGTCAAAAGGGTTGCCTCTGCTAGACTTCTGGAATCTGGATCAGGATACACTGGGCCCATTAATACTCATAAAACTCTGGTTTACAAAAAAAAAAAAAAAAGTCTTTAATAATATTGGAAGGGCCTATGACCCAAATACTGGTAAGTTCGGTAAAGACAAATGCAGAATCTTGTTTACATGATGACATTCTATTTGGCTAATTTGTACATGTGTATTGCAGGTGTTTTCACAGCACCAATGAAAGGAGTCTATTACTTAAGATTTTACGGTCATTGTCATGGTGGAACAAAAATAGCAGTCAGTCTTTTCAAGAATGGTAAAAACCAGTGCTCTCTGCATTCTTGGAAGCCTGCCTCCAATGGTAATGCCAGCAATGGTGTTGTTCTCACACTGGTGAACGGTGATCAAATTTCTACACCACTTCGGTGCAACACCTTGTGTCGCATATGATCTTGCTAAGAAAGAGAGTAGTAGGCCTTCTTTTTTATATTTCTAGCATATCAAATGCTGAACATTTAATTAACTAATTATGTAACTGAATTCTTCCATTTTCATTCTTACCCTCATTTGGTCAGACACCAGCAAAGAAGCAGAAAGTTAATGATAGACAGTCAAAAATCAGACATTTAAAGCTCATAGCGTGCAGTGACATGGTAAAATATTAATCATACTTCACATCAAGTTCATGTTATATTCGCCAGTGTTAACATCATTTAAAAGCCTGTGCAAGTGTTATGTTTGCGAAACTGAAAAATAAAACCAAAACATTCAATTTAATATTTTATTGAAATTTTCCTGTAGAATTATTCTGAGACAGGGTAATACAAGAAAAGATAAAGATGTTTCCTGGAAGCTTCTCGGCTCTCTGTAACAGAGGAGCCACTCAAGTTTTCCCCTTTTGAAATACAAATTTTATCTTTGTTCACAGAAAAAAAAAAATCTCATAAGTGACACAGAGCAAATGGAGATAAAAAAACAATTGCTAATTGAAATAAAAAAACAAAACGCGTGAAAATACATAAGATGTATTTTTTTTCCTTAACTGAAAATATCTATGGCCGATCGCTTTGTTGTTTTTGACCTGTGAGATTTGGGCTCTCCTGCAAAGTTAATATCTGATGATTATTCAATTAAGAGGTTAAAATATAAGATAGTCTAAGATTCTTTTTAATGTCCTCACCGAACACTTGTCCAACAATCATCGGGCCGTCCTCTCCTGCTACAGCCCCCCGTGCGTTCCTCTCGTTGGCGTACTGGACGAATGCGTAGCCCTTGTGTACAGAGCAGCCAACAATCTTGCCATTTTTGCTAAAAATGGCTTCAACATCTGCCCTGGTATCTAGCATAGTGTTCAGGTGTCTGATGAAGACCCTTGCGTTCAGCGACCGTGGGTCTGTCTTATTTGTGACATTGCTGGCCAACAGCTGACTAGTGCTGGGAGGATGACTAGGGCAGAAATAGGAACGAAGGAACATTAGTATATTTCCAAAGGGAAAGCTGGTAAAATTAAGCCAAATTCCACTTTTATTACATCTACTACAGTGTTTTGTGCTACCTGATGCTAGTTTGTGATGGTCTGGTAGTAGATTATCAACCCAAAGAGGGCAATACTATTCCTAAATCATTTATTCACACAGAAACCACACACAATATTTGACATGGAATGAAAATGTTGATGACTGTGACTCACTCCATGGCCAAGTCAACTCCAAGCCAACCATTACATATATGTATATAAATGTTAGTCATATCTCTATATACAGTGATGGCCAAAATTATTAGAACACTAGTATTTTCACCAGCTAATAAATGGTTTTGAGTCAGTTATTTCTGTCTTTTTCTGTAATGTGTAAATAGGAAATATCAGGTTACATTTCCAAACATTCATTTTGCCATTAATTGTAATAATCCAATGAGATTTTTGTTTGCACAAGGACTCTGACAGCAGCCAGTGCTCCACACGGAGATCTGATCTCACCATCATCCAGTCTGGAATGACATGAAGAAACAGAACAAACTGAGACTGAAACAAACTGAAATCCAGAAGAACTGTGGCAATGTCTTCAAGATGCTTCAAGAGACCTACCTGCAAAGCTATCTGAAAATCTATGCGCAAGTGCACCTAGAGCAAAAGCTGCTTTAAACGCAAAGGATGGTCACACCAAATGTTGATTTAATTTAGTTAACAGAAGTTAATTGATAAAGAAAATCTGTTTATGACATTATTTTTGACGGCATCCTCAGTCACAGCATTTTTACACAAGTGCCTAAAACTTTTAACAGTACTGTAGCTTTGCAGGTAGGTTTCTTGAAGCATCTTGGAGACATTTCCACAGTTCTTCTGTATTTAGTCTGTCTCAGTTTGTTCTGTTTCTTCATGTCATTCCAGACAGACTGGATGATGATAATAAGAAATAAATGACTTAAAACTGACTAAAAAATTTTTTTAGCTGGTAAAAAATACTAGTGTTCTAATAATTTGGCCACTATATGTGTATGTATGTGTTGTGTGTGCTGTGTGTGTGTGAGAGACCCCCTACACCAGGGGTACCCAACCCTGATTCTGACGATCAACTGTCCTGCAAACTTTAGCTCCAACTCTAATCAAACACACCTGCCTTTAATTTTCACGCGATCCTGAACACCTTAATTAGTTGCTTCAGGTGTGTTTGATTAGAGTTGGAGCTAAACTTTGCAGGACAGTGGATCGGCAGGACCAGGGTTGGGCACCCCTGCCCTACACTCAACCTTCAATTGGGCAGGGCACCGGGTTCTAACTGTGTGTCTCTCGACTTGATATTAACATCCCTCCTATTACCCTATCGGTTTACTCTACCACAAATTAAGTGGATTTACCCTTCAACAGAAATATTTCTTTAACAGATAGCAGTTATCCCAACAGAGAATAACCTCAAATAACACAAAAAGTAAGTTTAAGAAATCTAACAATTATATATATTTTTTTAACAAATAGGAAAAAATGAAATAAATTATGTATATTTATGTTAAAAATAAATAAATAAAGACTGGTATGGATTATCAAACTGTATGTTGTTGTTTTTTTCTTAGAAATACATTTTGAACTACATGAAAATGAGATATGAATAAACTTCACGTTAACTGGTAGCCCCAAACCAGCAGGGAACTACAAAAGACACAGTTAAAATTGACATAGGAAAATCAGCTCCTCAGAATACATTTAGCTTGTATTGGTAACCCAAACAATATTATAAAACACCAAACCTCACTTCTTGCAATTAAGTGGAAAGTAAATATTAGCAGTACCAACTTTTGCCAACTTCCGAGAATGAAAATAAGGGACAACTGTGATTCTTTATGGGAAAACTAGGGACAGAATAAGGGACGATCAAAATATTTGTACTGTACCACATCCTGTATGTCACTTCCGTGTCTGCAGTTAAGCATATGTATAAAAGGTGTCTAAAAGGTTCTCTGAAATAATCACATTTGTTTGCTGAACATATTTACAGTGGATATAAAAAGTCTACACACCCCTGTTAAAATGCCAGGTTTCTGTGATGTAAAAAAAATAAGACCAAGATAAATCATTTCAGAACTTTTTCCACCTTTAATGTAAACTATAACCCGTTCAACTAAATTAAAAAACAAACTGAAATATTTTAGGAAAGGTGGAGTAAAAATAAAGAAAAACTAAAATAATGTGGTTGCATAAGTGTGCACACCCTTAAACTAATACTTTGTTGAAGCACCTTTTGATTTTATTACACCACTCAGTCTTTTTGGGTATGAGTCTATCAGCATGATACACGTAGACATTACAATATTTGCCCACTCTTCTTTGCAAAAATGCTCCAAATCTGTCAGATTGTGAGGACATCTCCTGTGCACAGCCCTCTTCAGATCACCCCACAGGTTTTCAATCGGATTCAGGTCTGGGCTCTGGCTGGGCCATTCCAAAACTTGAATCTTCTTCTGGTGAAGCCATTCTTTTGTTGATTTGGATGTATGCTTTGGGTTGTTGTCTTGCTGAAAGATGAAGTTCCTCTTCATCTTCAGCTTTCTAGCAGAAGCCTGAAGGTTTTGTGCCAATATTGACTGGTATTTGGAACTGTTCATGATTCCCTCCACCTTGACTAAGGCCCCAGTTCCAGCTGAAGAAAAACAGCCCCAAAGCATGATGCTGCCACCACCATGCTTCACTGTGGGTATGGTGTTCCTTTGGTGATGTGCAGTGTTGTTTTTGTGCCAAACATACCTTTTGGAATTATGACCAAAAAGTTCAACCTTGGTTTCATCAGACCATAACACATTTTCCCACATGCTTTTGGGAGACTTATAATGTGTTTTTGCAAAATTTAGCCGGGCTTGGATTTTTTTCTTGCCACCCTATTCCATAGCCCGGACATATGAAGAATATGGGAGACTGTTGTCACATGTACTACACCGCCAGTACTTGCCAGAAATTCCTGCAGCTCCTTTAATGTTGCTGTAGGCCTCTTGGCAGCCTCCCTGACCAGTTTTCTTCTCATCTTTTCATCAATTTTGGAGGGACATCCAGTGCTTGGTAATATCACTGTTGTGCCATATTTTCTTCACTTGATGATGACAGTCTTCACTGTGTTCCACGGTATATCTAATGCCTTGGAAATTCTTTTTGTACACTTCTCCTGACTGATACCTTTTAACAATGAGATCCCTCTAATGCTTTGGAAGCTCTCTGCGGACCATGGCTTTTGCTGAAAGATGCGACTAAGAAAATGTCAGCAAAAGCCTACTAGAACTTTATTTGGGTTTAACCAGAGGCACTTTAAATGATGGCAGGTGTGTACTGACTCCTATTTAACATGAGTTTGAGCGTGATTGCTTAATTATGAACACAGCCATATCCTTAATTATAAGAGGGTGTGCACACTTATGCAACCACATTATTTTAGTTTTTTATTTTTACTCCGCCTTTCCTAAAAGATTTCAGTTTGTTTTTTTAATTTAGTTGTACAGGTTATAGTTTACATTAAAGGTGGAAAAAGTTCTGAAATGATTTATCTTGGTCTGATTTTTTTACATCACAGAAACCTGGCATTTTAACAGGGGTGTGTAGACTTTTTATATCCACTGTATGTACATTTATTGTAAAAGGAAATTTAATGTCATACAAAAAATGTCACACACCATTGGCCTGTGTAAATTTTACCACTATGGAAATGTAACTGCACAAGCGGTGTAGTAATTTAGGAGATGGACATATACTGTGAAATTATATACGTACATATGGCGTAAAATTCGAAAACAGCTGAACGTCTATGAAATGTCAGTCAATAAAACATTTTTTTAAAAAACATGACAATTTTGAACTAAAATGTAATTGCAACCAAACAGCTTATGAATGAAAATGCATATTTTAGAGAGAACTTGGAGATTGTGGGCTGCATTTGGTGCTTGAATTTGTGCTTCAATAATGAGGTCTAAGTTTAAGAATACGCTAGAAATGAACATTTAAAAATGTGTATTTTTTTTTCTCTATTTAACATTAACTTACAATACAACAACAACAACAGCAATGTTTATTTATAGAGCACATTTAAAAGTGCTTTACAAAGAATAAAACACAAACAAAATAAAAGAGTAACAAGGAAATCAACAGAGTACAGTAAAAAAAAAAACCCAGGAAACATTCTAAGGAGTGTTATAAGCCAGGGTGAAAAAATATGTCTTTAGATAAGATTTAAAATACTAATAGATGGGGCACGTCTGATAAAGGGAGGAAGGCTATTCCAAAGCTTCAGTCCCGCAGTAGCGAAGGCACGATCACCACGATTTTTATGTTTAGCTCTAGGGACTATGAGTAGGCCATGGTCACAACATCTCAAGCTTCTAGACGGGGTGTACAGAAGCAGCAAATTGGTTAAGTATTGAGGAGCCAGGTTATTGAGGGCTTTGTAAACAAATAATAAGATTTTAAAATCAATCCTATACTTGACAGGAAGCCAGTGTAGGGACATTAAAACAGGAGTAATATGTTCATATTTTCACTTCCCTTCAAGCAGTCTAGTGGCTGCATTTTGAACTAACTGAAGATGAGAAATTGAAGACTGAGAAATACCAAAATACAGAGAGTTACAATAATCAAGCCGAGATGTTATAAAGGCATGGATAGCTGTTTCAAGATTTTTCCTAGATAGGAAGGGCTTAACTTTACTGAGAAGGCGAAGCTGGTAAAAACATGACTCAACTACAGCTGAAATCTGTTTATCAAACTTTAAACAAATAAAATGCCCAAGTTCCTGTCGGAGATTGTTGGGACAGAGTAGACGTGACACTCATGACTGCAAGCTGTTGTTCCTGTCTTACCCTGCTTGTCTTTCAGATCAGCCCTCATGAAGGAAACAGAAACTGGTTTTGGATCTTCCCCGAACCTGGATCTTGGCTCTTGAATCTCTTCTCGGAGTTGTCTGACCACATAGTAGTGGAGTTTATCATCATTCTTTAGTTGTATGGGCTTCACGGATGTCTTGATTTTATGGCAGAAAGCTCCGTTCTCCTCAGCTTCTTTGATTTCATTTAGCAGTGCTAAGAAAGCGAGTGGCTGTTCTCTTCTCTCCCTCAGTCTTAACTGCATAAGCAGCAGATCAACTTCGACTGCACCTCTGATCATCTGTTCAACCCTTGCTCTATCCATCACCTGGGGAGTAAATCCTCCCTTTTGCACCACTTTAGTTAAGGATTTTTCCATAATACAGGGATGTAGTTTGGAAATTCCCAGGGAATTGACATAAAAGATGAAAGGCAAAGTACAGGTAGGTCCTCCCCTGACTCTTGAGGTCTAATACTTCAAGGTATTGGGACGCACTTGCCTCAGGACTTGAAAACTGAACAGCTTTGACAATGTCAAGGGCTGGCCCTTTTAAACTATCCATAATTCTTCTGTGTTTTTCCTTTTCATGACACTCACATTAATCCATCATTATCCTGTCTTGTTCTATCCAGTTTTCTAGACTTTCCTCTCCAGTCGGGGTTGGTACAGTGCCAGAAAAGATGCACAGTCATTGATGAACATTGGTTTCATTTGTGGCACTTGTAATCATCTCCAGAAGTTCACCCACTGCACATATAATGAACTAAGGGGAACTAGAACTGGAACTGGGTGAAGAGAACAATGACTGTATGTCAGTCATAGTCTTTCCTTCATTAGTTAAGAACTTTGACAATTTCTTGGAGAGAAATTTCTCAGAAGCTGAAACGTCTCCATCAGGCAGCAGTAGTTCCACTGGAATATGGGGTCATTGACTTCATGACACTCACATAGCACCATGAGGGTACCAGGACCCAATTTCGAGTCTCTAACCCACACTCTTCACATGGCTTTTACAGTTTTAACAGTATCTTTGTTACGAGTTCATGTCACATGTTCGTCTTTGGTATACTGCCCTCTTGTGTGTACTGTGTGCATGTGTATGTTGTGTAACGGGGGGGGGGGGGGGGGGTGGCCTTGAACTAATGCACTGGAGGTTGCCATTGGTCCACTGCCACACCCTGAACTCTCCAGCTTTGTGCCATTTTGGCAAATTCGTTCTTCTTTTTACTTCGCATTTGATTGTTAGCTCATTGTCTCTGTGTTGTTAAATTCGTCAATTCAGTAATCTCTTGTAGAGTTTCGTGTCAGAGAGATTGGGGAGTTATTGTGTTGAGAGTGTATTGGGGTCTGATTATATCTGTGTCTTAGTATTTCTGATTTCTATTCCCTGTTTACCTGACTTTACGATTCTTTACTTTACTAGCTTTACGATTCTAACTTATCTGCTACGAGCCATTGTAATATTTTGTAAATACCTTTTGTATATAATTTAATTTACTTAAGTTAGAGGGAAGTAGGGGGTTAGACGCCATTTTGTTTTTGTAAATCTTTTCACTTTGTTTATACTCAGGGAGTTAGGAAAGTTGATTGTATTTTGTTTTCATTTTTCTTTCATTACAGGGAAAGTAGAGGTTTAAAAGAAAGATTGTTTTGTTTATTATTTTGACTGGGTCTGCCCTTGAAGATTTTTCCCTCTCGTTAATAAAATTTTGTTGATTTACATCTCTCTGGTAGTGATCTCCCTCTTTCACTCCTCACCTTTCTGTTATGATCAGTCCATAGAGGTCCTAACAGAAATTGGGGGCTCGTTACAACACAAACTTTTTTTTTCTCCGTTGCGTAACCAAAAGAAGAAAAATTCATTCATGAAATTTACTTTGTGTACTGTAGTTTGTCTAGTGGTTTTCATTTTGAGGGTGAGGGAATTCATGATGGGGTCAAAATTTGGAAAAGTTTGCGATTCAGCCTACATTGCAACAATTGGATACATGTCGCAAAGATGACCTGCTGTCGATCACGGATTTGTATCGAATAACAGTTCCTCGTGGTTCAGTGAAGCGAGAGATTAGGGAGGTGATTTGCAAACATTTGGTCGAGCAAGGAGTTAGTGATGGGTTGTTCTTGAACGATTTGTTTATTTTGAATGAATCTTTAATGTGACTTGGGAGGAACAAGTCATCTCGAGGAGTGATTCATTCAGTCGTGCATGCGCAACATCCTATAGGTTCTGTAATGGAATTAGTTCACCTGTTTCGAGTCTTCGGGTTTTTTGAGTCACTCGTTCATCACATGACAGCCCCATAAGCTTAACCAATGCAGTCTGAGCCAGACAGAGAATTGATTAGTTCATCTCTCGAGTCTTCGGATTTTCAAGTCGTTCGTTCATCACGTGACAGCCCCATAAGTTTAACCTATGCAGTCTGACCCGGAAAGAGAGTTGATTAGTTCATCTCTCAAGTCTTCGGGTTTTTCGAGTCATTTGTTCATCACATGACAGCCCCATAAGCTTAACCTATCCAAGCTTCACTTGGATTCAGCCCCTCTGAATTAATATTTGGGCACACTGTTCGAGGACCGCTAAAAATTTAGCAAGAACAAATTCTTTCTCCGGGTCATTCGTCTTCATCCGTTAATGTTTTAGATTACATCAGTGTATTTCGTGAGAAATTACATACTATGTGGGAGATAGCGAGAAACTCGCTCAGTTCAGTGCAAAGTCAAATGAAAACTAGTCATGATCAAAAAGCAGTGTCGTGTTCATTTCAGACTGGAGACAAGGTACTTGTTCTACTACCAATGCCAGGTTCAGCTCTTCAAGCTAGATTCACAGGCCCTTATGTGGTCAGAGAAAAACTCGGAGATACTATGTTGTCGATGATCGTAGGAGGAAATCCCGCATCTGCCATGTTAACATGCTTAAAGCATACGTGTCACGCTCGGACACTAACGATAAGGAGGTTGGCATGCCTGTCACTACCGCTGTCTCAGTTACTATGTCACTGTCAGAATACTCACATGAAAGTGATTAGTTAAAAATGAATAGTGCTTCATTCTCGTCTGCTTGTTTGCTGAATTCTGAAGCTATAGCAGCCTTGTCAGAAAAACTATCACACTTAACTGGATCTGCCCAAGCTGATATCTTCAAGCTTATTGATAGATACCCAACTTTGTTTAACGATTTCCTCACTGCTACCCATGTCACTGAGCATGACATAGACGTTGGTTTGCATTTGCCCATCAAACAAAATGCATATCGTGTTAATCCAGTTAAACGTGAATTGATGAAACAGGAAACCCGATACTTGTTAGAACACAAGTTAGCAATTCCCAGTGCTAGTCCTTGGTGCTCACCCTGTCTTCTTTTTCCTAAGTCAGATGGAAGATTTTGCACGGATTATCGAAAAGTTAACGCTAAGGCAGACTCATTCCCATTACCATGTATTTACATTTACATTTACATTTATGCATTTAGCAGACGCTTTTATCCAAAGCGACTTACATTGCATTCAAGTTACAGTTTTTTTTTTTTACATTTTTATCAGCTCTTGTATGTATGGAGGATTGCGTGAATCACGTTGGTAATGCAAAGTTCGTCACTAAGCTTGATTTATTAAAAGGTTACTGGTAAGTACCACTCACGGAGAGATATGGAGTTATGGTTTTCGGTCTCCGAAATGCTGGAGCTACTTTCCAGAGACTGATGTCTCTAGTGTTGTCTAAAATATCAAATTGCGAAGCTTATTTGGATGATGTCATGTGTTATTCAAATACTTGGGAGCAGCATTCTGCTTCATTGTCTTGCATTCATTAATAAAACAGAGATGTTTTATTTTATGGGTGGGGTGTTACGAGTTCATATCATATGTTCATTTTTGGTATACTGCCCTCTTGTGTGTATTGTATCTGTGCATGTGTATGTTGTGTTACAGGTGGGTGTGTCCTTGAGCTAATTCGCTGGAGGTTGCCATTGGTCCACTTCCTCACCTGACCCAGTTATAAGCCACGCCCTGAACTCTCAACGGGTGCCATTTTGGCAAATTCGTTCTTCTTATTACTTCGCATTTGATTGTTAGCTCATTGTCTCTGTGTTGTTAAATTCGTCAATTCATTCATCTCTTGTAGAGTTTCGTGTCAGAGAGATTGGGGAGTTATTGTGTTGAGTGTGTATTGGGGTCTGATTATATCTGTGTCTTAGTATTTCTGATTTCTATTCCCTGTTTACCTGACTTTACGATTCTTCACTTTACTAGCTTTACGATTCTAACTTATCTGCTACGAGCCATTGTAATATTTTGTAAATACCTTTTGTATATAATTTACTTAAGTTAGAGGGAAGTAGGGGGTTAGACGCCATTTTGTTTTTGTATATCTCTTCACTTTGTTTATACTCAGGGAGTTAGGGAAGTTGATTGTATTTTGTTTTCATTTTTCTTTCATTACAGGGAAAGTAGAGGTTTAAAAGAAGGATCGTTTTGTTTATTATTTTGACTGGGTCTGCCCCCGAAGATTTTTCCCTCTTGTTAATAAAATTTTGTTGATTTATATCTCTCTGGTAGTGATCCTAATTCTCCCTCTTTCACTCCTCACCTTCCTGTTATGATCAATCCCTAGAGGTCGTAACAATCTTCAATAAATGCCACTTCAGTAGTGGCAGGTACTCCGATCAACAGTATGGCATGAGCCTCCTCATTCTCTGCCTCCTTAAACCACTTGGAGAGTTCAGCGAGCAGAAGAAGGGTAGTTCACAAGGCCTTGATAGGACTTTAGGCAGATAATTAGTGATCAACTTACAAGAGCTTAAAATGTCACTTAGCTCTTTTTCTCTTGTTTATTTTCTATTGTTAACAGATATCAAAAAGGGAGATCCCGGACAAGCCCCCAAATTGTAACAGGGTTTCCGTGAGTCCATAAAAAGTGTTAAATTGTTTGAATTAAATTGAATTAAAAAGAAACATTAATTATGATTTCAAGAGGTCTTAACTTTGGGGACGGAAAAACTAGAATTGCGATATGGCTTAATGTGATGATTAAACTTCAAAAGGCTATGATTTCATTGAATATGAGTGCTGCAAGTTTCAAAGTCAGATGCTGTGCTGCTTTGTTCGCTGCCATTTCAAAAGCGCCACCTGCTGGCAGAGAATGAATGTGGATCCCATCGACTCATGTTTTTACCCTGCAAACACATAGAGCTGTAAATGTGAACTGGTAGATCGATAAGAAGATAATGCATTATAAAAATCTAAACAATAAAATGTATTTATATGTCAATTAATATAATTTATTGAAAATAATTGTTTAAATTAATATAATAATAAATACTTTTTCATCCATTTTCCTAAAAATGGTTCAAAGGCTGAAGGTTTTTGTGAAAACTTCTGTCTGAATTGTAAATCTTTTAGAGTCATTTTACAGTTTAATATGTTAATATAGACATTGCCCTACCCTGCTCACATGGTATTCATTTTATTTGTGCAGGTCTTAAAAAGTCTTAAATTCGAGCTTAAAAATCCTAGTGTAGTTCAGAAACTCACATTCTCAGAAAATTAGATATCATATATATGAATAAACTTGACATTAACTGGTAGCCCAAAACCAGCAGGAAACAACAAAAGACACAGTTTAAATTGACATAGGAAAATTTGTTCCTCAGAATACACTTACCTCGTTTCGGTAGCCCGAACAATATTATGAAACACCAAACCTCGCTTCTTACAAATTAGTGGAAAGTAAATATTAGCAGTCAATACACATGCATGGGCCCACACACACACCAGTCACACACGACTTCATGCATTACATAGGCACGCTGTCAAGTACCGACTCCGGTTCAAAAAGGCAGGGTAGGGCAAAAAACTCCATCTCATTTTCTCCTCCAACTTCAAAATTGTCCAACATCGTTTTACCCTTTTTTGGAAAGGGTGTTTGACTTTGTCTTTACACGTTCGCTTTGTAAACACTGGGTCAGTACTTCCACCTACATCACGTGTGACTTTTCCAACATGGCTACAGCACATAGTACATGAAAAGAGCTAGTGCAAGACGAGCATGTGTGGTTAAAAAGTTCATAAATTTGTATTTTTTAGAAAATGACAGATGGTTTCGCTAGATAAAAACCCTTATTCCTCGGCTGGGATCGTGTAGAGCCCTTTGAAGCTGCACTGTAACAGCAATTTGGACCTTCAACCAGTTGGTCCCTGTTTAAGTCCACTACATAAAGAAAAATCCTGGAATGTTTTCCACAAAAACCTTAATTTCTTGCAGCTGAAGAAAGAAAGACATGAACATCTTGGATGACATGGAGGTGAGTAAATTATCAGGAAATTTTAATTCTGGAGTGAACAAATCCTTTGAACTGTAGCAGGCCTGTACCATTGCTGGGGAGTGTGGGGGCCTTGAAAGAGCAAATGACCTCTTCACTCAGATGAGCCAAAAAATATCAGAATATCAGCTCGGAAGAAAACGGATCATAAATTAAACTTGTACAGAGTATCCACCTTATTTTTCTTGTAAGATTAGTATTTGTAAATTTATTGGTTCTGGCTGCTGGTGTCATTCCTTCTATTTTTAGTTGTACAAAACGACTTGATTTGCTGCTTGATATTGCAAACTGGTGTGTCTTATTATTTTAATGTATTATCTTAACTATGAACACACTGGTTTGTAGTGTATTTACTGCACTTTGTTATTCTTATTTCCCTACAGTGGCTAACGAACGTAAATCTCGCACATTCACAGAAAACGGCTTACTTTCACGTCGAAAAATAAGGTGGATAAAACAAATTAACAAAAGTGGTCAAAACACTTGTTACTCCTAAAATGTCCATTTAACACTCTTAGCCAGCAGCTAGATACTCTAGGCTTAAAACTCACAGATATACAACAGACCTCTCTTTTCAATCGTCAGTTCTCTTCTCCCCCTATTTTCTCCAATCAGCATTCTCATTACACTCACAAAGGTGGGAATGTAGCCAATCACAAATGAAAGCACATACCTGCTAAGAAAAAACATGTTTTGAGCCAGTGCATGACTAACAAACTTCATACAGTTTGCCATAACTCATAAAGGGTTGTGGCTAGAAGGGATACAGCTACGGCTGAAACATAACAATAAATTAAATTTGCTACCTACTAGATTGTGTTTTATTGTCTACACCTATATTATTGTATTAATTACAATAATACAGTAATTATTGCAGTTCAGTGTGACAAAAATGATGCAATATTGATGTGCGCATGCCCAGTAAGCCTTGGTAGCTATAGCTGTATCCCTTCTAGCATCAACCCTCTTAAAGCGGAAGTACGCAAGTACATCAACAGAATACACAGACACTGTTATGATACTATCCGAATCACCAACTTTTATAAATACCCCATTACACCAGAAATAAGAGTATTGTGCTTAATAACAATTTGAGGTCAAAGTTATAAGGATGAGGCTGGTCTACATACATCACTCTACAGATGACTATTTATGCTCAAAGTAGAGAAGAGAACATGTTTTAGAGCAACTTTATAAGTAGTATGCAGGAAGCATGCTGCCATGCATGAAAAGAGGAGAGAAGCTTGGCAAGTGCAGAAAAACATATTAAACAGGCGTTTTTAAAGGGGGCATTCCCAGTCTGGATGACCTCATTTGGGGAGGTCACTAACTTATCCTTAAATATCTGTGACAATGACAGTAACTTTGGATGATGTTTCGTGACCACCTGAAGAGCTTGTAAGTATTTTAATGTGCTTATAATTTAGGTCAGACTTGACTTATTTATAATGATTAATAATAGACATGCAGTTAATAAGCCATTAATGTATTTATTATGCTGAAAATGTACTTTTAGTGCACGCAATTCTTCATCTGACGTCCTATTGATTACTGAGATAAACAAAACCCTCACAACATCAATCTAAAGTACAAATGTTTACAAACTTATTCAACCTAATGAAAAGGTAACAAAGCTTTTGTAACATTGTTTGCAATTCGAAGGTAAATTGTGGAATAATTACAGGAGTAATTTGTGTACCTGAAAAATAACTGATGATGGCGGTGTTACAAATGCTACTGCTGCTCTGTGCTGGAAGTTCACTTGCAGAAGATTTTTGTTCACCAAATGTGAACATTTATGCTGAGCTCGAAAAACTTAAAAACTTGGATAAAAGGACACAAAAATTAGAAGAAACACTGGCCAAAGTATTGACAGAGAATGAAGGTAAGGTGGAACAGTGGTTGCATTTTTTTGAACATCATTGTGGAAAAACTACAATTTATGAACTTTTCTAAAGAAATTGCAACTTACACATCGGTTTAAAATGATTGTTTAACAACACTGTGACATTATCATATCTTTGTGTATTCGAACAGCTTTGAAAACCGTAGTACAAGATTCACAAAAACAGCTTACATCTCTCCAAAAGGAGAACAATGGCAAGTAAAAGGCACACTTTGTTGACATATACATCTTTTAAGTAACACATTTTATTTTAATATACATTTCACACCAGTCTATTAATTTATTCACAGCCAAAAAGGTTGCCTTTTCAGCTGGACTTCTGGAATCTGGAACAGGACATACTGGGCCCCTTAATAGTGCAAAAACTCTGGTTTACAAAAAAGTGTTTAGTAATATTGGAGGTGCCTATGACCCAAATACTGGTAAGTTCTGTAAAGTGAATGATAAATGACAAATGCAGAATCTTGTACACCTGATGATATTCTCTGTGGCTACTTTATACATATGCATTGCAGGTGTTTTTACAGCACCAGTGAAAGGAGTCTATTACTTCAGATTTTATGCTCATTCTCATGGTGGAACCACAATGGCTGTCACTCTCTTGAAGAATGGTGCAACCCAGTGCTCTGTGTTTGCTTGGAAGCCTTCCTCCAATGGTAATGGCAGCAATGGTGTTGTTCTCAAACTGGAGATTGGTGATCAAATGTCTACACAACTTTGGGCGAACACCTGGGTTTATGATGATCCAGCAAGTTACACCAGTTTTGGTGGTTTTCTGATTTTCCCCTTGTGAATATCTGAATCTTGTCTCTCATAGCCAGTGCAGGATGCAATGTGAAACAATTATTTTATGGAACTTAATTGATCCATTTGTGTTTCTTTCTTCTATATTCATTTATTTTTCATTCATTCATTTATAATCATTTAGCAGTTCATTTTATTATTCAGATTAATCATATAATCATTTATAATAATCATTATAACCATTTATATACTCATTTTATTGATTTCATTGATTTATATATTTATATTACTTTATATTATTGGTTTCTTATATTATTTTTCCTTTGTTGTTTAGTCTTTGACTGTGTTTCAAGGGCTGTTTGTCTTCATGAATAAGAGATAAGTGGGAATGTTTATGAAAATTCAAGGTTTATGGAATGTTGTTGTGAAACAGTTTGGTATAACACTACTTGTTGGATTTGTATTTGTCAGACGAAGTCTGAGCACTAAAACATATGCAACTAAGACTATTCAATAAACTCTGCCCCTTTTTTATCTGCATCACTTTGTCTCCTGCTTCTGATCTTCTCTGGCTTTGCTCAGTCAACTTCTTAGCTTGACTGTTAATACGGGTTTGGGTACCAGACAAACACTGGTTTTGGATACCAGACAAGACTTGCTCTTAATGTGTTTAGGATATTAGGCAATTTTGCTGACTATTTGTTGTTACCACACAAAACTGATGGAGGCATGATCTAACATGTAAGTAAACTACTTTTTAATGAATAAGAATAAATAATAGGCATAAAGAAAGGGAGATCATTGCTTTTTAATTACAGTGTTTAAGTCTAAACAAAACACAGTGAAGTGAAGAATAAAGGAGCTAAGCTCATATGATTTTTCGAAGAACAAGTGTAGCACTCTCCATATTTCTATCATATCAAATGGTAAGCATCTAATTAAATAAACCACATGTTACTGAATTATGCTTCACTTTCATTCTTACCCCCATATGGTCAGACACCAGCAAAGAAGCAGAAAATTAATAATAAACAGTGAAAATCTGACATTTAAAGTTCATAGTGTCGTTAAATAGTGGTAACAATATTGTAACGGAGTGACAGAAGCGTGAGGCGTACGGATCCATGTGCAAGCTTTATTTATGAAACAGTCAATTAACAGGCAGGGTCAAACAACGGCAAACAGGTATGGTAAGGGCAAGACACAGAGTAGTCCTAAGGCAAGCGTGGGTCGACGATCGGCGAACAATATCCAAAAGGGCAAGGCAGAGAGATAATCCAGGTACAAGAGCAATAATCCAAACGAGGTGCAAACAGTGTCCGAACGGCAAGGCAAAGGGTAAATCCAGGAAACACGGGCAGGAATCAAAACACGAGAAAACACACGGCAAGGCAAGACTATGAAAACTAAGTGGGCTCCGTAAGGTAGCTATCGCTATGAGAGTGATAAATGCAATACAATACTCGGCGATCACAGAGAGCAAGTTCAAGGCTTATAAAGCATGTGTGATTGGGTGATCAGTGAAATCAGCTGTGTGTCGTCAGTGCAATGGATGATGGGAAATGCAGTCCAATGTGATGTGCCAGTAGTGTAGTGTATGAGTCAATGTGGTGAGCGAGTGACCTCTGGTGGTGAGTGCACAGAAGTGCATGGCCAGCATTCGTGACAAATATGATACAGACAACAGTGGTGGGTATAGGGCTCTTATTCAAAATATCATCAATACTTGAGCATTTCACATTTATATAGATATGATAGGTCTCTGCATTTATGGTTTGGTTTTGGCAAAACCTGATTAATTAATGAACCACCAGAATGCAAGCAGGTGTGGAGCTAGTATAACAGTGGAACGGAGTACCAGCCCTTGCTGGAGGTTTTTCTTCCCACTCAAACCGTTCTCGAACTATGCGGCTCCATTACGGGAAAAACTATTAGAAACATTTCTGTTAATTGAAATAAAGCTGAAATAAAATAGCATATAGTCCTAAATATAGCCTAAGCAATTCAGTTGTTTTGTTTTGTTGACTGTGGCGTAATAAAAGGAGACCCTTTATAGTTTCACATGTGACCCTGCACCACAAAACCAGTCATAAGGGTCCATTTTTTTGAAATTGAGATTTACATACATCTGAAAGCTGAATAAATAAGCTTTCCATTGGTGTATGGTTTGTTAGGATAGGACCATATTTGGTCGAGATACAACTATTTGAAAATCTGGAATCTGAGGGTGCAAAAAAATCAAAATACTTGAGAAAATCGCCTTTAAAGTTGTCCAAATGAAGTTCTTAGCAATGCATGTTACTAATCAAAAATTAAGTTTTGATATAATTACGGTAAGAAATTTACAAAATATCTTCATGGAACATGATCTTTACTTATCCTAATGATTTTTGGCATAAAAGAAAAATTGATAATTTTTACCCATACCATGTATTTTTGGCTATTGCTACAAAATGCCCATGCTACTTAAGACTGGTTTTGTGGTCCAGGGTCACAGATGTCTCACTCTTATCTTTGTTTCTGCTGTCATAAGGAACAAATTCAAGTGACGCACACACACAAATAAAGTTGTAGCATATAATTGACATCGCAGCCTGTTCATTATCAAAATAAAATAAGCCAACCAAACATATAAAAAGTTACACTGCTCAGTTTAAATAGTCGAAAGTACTATTCAACTATTGTGTTGAATACCCAAGTCGTATAGTTTTGAATAGGGAAAAACGCAACACTCAATATAGCCGCTCTATCAAGCGAAGCCCCGTCTTCTGAATAAAAGCCTTAATTTCTGCCTTAATTTCCATCAGTATCGTAGACTTGATTGCACAGATACTATCTGAACTGAACTGAGCTGGACGATGACACTGAATCAATGATGAACTAACGCTTTAGATTACAACCCGCAAAGAACTACGTAGGCTAAGTATACGGAATTTACAGTGTACGTTTCTGTAATGTGTGTACCTATAAAGAACATACATGTAGGTATAAGGGAACAACGTGTTACGTTTGGGTAATAAGGGGGTAACAACTAGATATGCAAAATGCAAAGAACTGCTACGGCCCCGATCACACAGAACGCGTTTTTGCAGTAGAGGCGCCTCTTTTGAATTGTTTTCGGTTGGCAGTGAGCGTTCTGCGCGCTGTTTATGTGCCCCGGGCGCCTCGCGTTTTTGCAGGAACTTACGGAGCCCGGGAAACAGTGTTGCCAACTAATTTTCAGGGGAAGTTGCTAAAGGAAGGTTGATTTGTTGCTAAAAGTTGCTAAATTTTATCTATTTTTTTTTCTTCTAGGAGTTGCTAAATGACATTGTGATGTCATTGCACGATGACATCATTGCGTAATTACGATGCAAAAATGTTTCACTACATCAAATCTCAGCAAAAAATATATTTTATATTTGTTAATTTAGACTTGTTTGTAAAATAATATAAATACATTATATAATAATAAAATATAAATAACTATTACACTTACACAGTTTTGAACATTACAATTATTTATTTTTTATTAGCTAATAAACTAGTAAAACTACACATTCTGAACAATTATAGTTTTAAGTAGTGTATTAGTAGGCTAGTTACTCTAAGAAAAATCTGTAAAAATAGGGCACAATCTACTATGTTAATATTAAGGAATTTTCCGTATTGATTTTTCACCTGCATTTTAAATTACGCATTGTATTTTGTGTTTTCGGGTTACAGGGTTACAATGGAGAATGGATAATGGATAACACATAATGTCCTGAAAAATTACTAGTACATTTTCCATTTTTCTAGATATTTTTCTTACAGTGTACTAACCGATCAACAATCACAGGTACAAGCTAAGGTGTATCACAAATGAACAATTATTCTATTATTATTATCAAATTGAACAATTGCAAGTAGCATCTAAAATATTTCAGGTGATGTGTGTACTGCTAGGCATCTTTGGTTTCCTAATTTTGTGTAATTTAGTTGGAAATTGTGTGCCTTTTTTATCGTTTGAGTCACTTATCAAAAGTTGCTAAAAATTGCCAAAGGGATACAGGGATACAGCTACCGGAAATCAACAATAAATATTTTTTTCTACCTATTAGATTGTGTTTTATTAACGTCTACACCTACCCCAACCCTAAACCTACCCCTTACAGTAATGCAGATG
>JAFVLL020026653.1:0-20531 GCA_021397915.2 Tor tambroides
TAAAGACTCTGTTTATGTGTGTGCACTCACAATAACAACAAAACATTGTGCTTTTGTACAATAATGAACGCAAACAGGATGCGTTTTCTGTCTCGGTCTGTGAACTTGAGCATGAAACTCCAAAACTCTGTGTATACTTGCCTTACAGACATGAAATATATCTATAGAGAGTGAAATGTCTACTTTTAAATAAACCAATACAAATGGAAAACAAATATTGTCAGATTATGTAATCCGTATGAAACATATACGATACAGGCGCATCTACTGCGGAGATGACGAGTCAGTGTCGCCGACTTCATCTCTTAAGCAGAAAACACTAGTTTATCAACACATTATTAATGTTAATATTGAGAAAATATTAAAGTTTAAATCTCGCCTTTAAAGTTGTCCAAATGAAATTCTTAGTAATGCGTATTACTAATCAAAAATTAAGTTTTGATATATTTACGGTAAGAAATTTACAAAATATCTTCATGGAACATGATCTTTACTTAATATCCTAATGATTTTTGGCATAAAAGGAAAATGTATAATTTTGACCCATACAATGTATTTTTGGCTATTGCTACAAATATACCTGTGCTAGTTATGACTGCTTTTGTGCTCCAGGGTCACATATGTCTGTATGTAATGAGAAAGAGTTTTCTCTGATGTTGTTGTGTGTGTTTGTGAGTGTTTTGAATGATGGTGGTGTTTGTGGGACGTTCTTGTTGTGGTGTGTAGTGATAGTCTGATAGATCAGACAGGACTATATTTACATGCTCATCAATATTCAGATATTAATCAGAATTGGTCAGTATTCTGATATTGAGTTGTGTAAATGCACAGACTCATTAATGCAGAAATTCAGACAGTGTTTCCTCACAGCTGTGTGTTTGTTTGGAAAAGAGGGAAAAATGAGCAAGAGACAGACAGAGAGAGAAAGATGGAAAGGTGATCTGGTTTTTCTCCTGCTCTGAATGTCTGTCAGCGCTTGAGTGTGATGTGTCTGCAGTGAGAGCCAGTGTCTCTCACACACTCACACACACACACTCACACACACTCTTCACCTGTCTCCAGACCTTCTATAAAGCAGCTTCCTCTCCTTCAACGAACAAAATGTTGATTCCCACAGAGAATCATTTATAATTTAAGATGATTGTGACTCATTTGAATCATTTGGCACATTTTAAAAGGCTTCAGTGTTGCTGCAGTGTTTTATTTGGTAGTCTTTTGTCTTTTCAGACAGTCGTGTTTGTCTGAACCAGTGTGTTGTTTAGTTGTTTTGTGGTGTTTTTGGGGTTTGTTGCAGTCAGTGAGTTTCTCATCAGGTCTCCTGTGATCCGCTTCTGAACAGAAGGGGGCGCCAGACCAGATCAGTCCGGTTTACTGCTTTGACTCTAGAGCATTTCAGATTGCAGCTATATACAAGTGCATGCACTGCAAAACCTGATGTTCTTCCTCTGTAGTTTTGTCTTGTTTTCCAGAACAAATATCTAAACATTTGGAAATCAAGATACTATACATGGAGATGCAAAATGACTTACGTTGTCTTGTTTTCTGAGAAATAAGCATAAACTTTAGTAATTTTGATACATTTTTCACTTCAAGTTTTTCACTTGATTTGAAAAAGAAAATAATAATAAAATAAATAAAAAATATTAAAAATTAATAAAAGTATTTTGTAAAATAAAAAACATTTTCACCTCCTTATATTCACATTTGTTTCTGTTGAGCATCTGTATTATTAAAATTAAAACATTTACTTTAATCTTCAAATGCGATTTGTAAAATAAAATAAAAATAAAATGTAATTTAAAAAATGTTAAATATTTAAAATAAAAAAAAAAATAAATTAATTTTTTTTTTATAGGTAAAAAATAATACAAAGTAATAAAAAAAAACAAAAAAACAATTCTGCTGAACATCCAGGTGTATTATTAACTTTGAAACGTTCGGATCAATCTTCAGTGAGTCTTTGATAGTTGCACTTAAATTTATTTGTGATCATTTCTTAAATGCCAGAAAATTTTACAAATAGAGTCAGAAAAATAAACCTAATTCAAAGAGAAAACAAGATAATTTTTCTGACTCCATTGGCAGACGTTTGTTCTTGTTTTAAGCAAAAACTCACTTAATTTGAATCCATTTTTCAGAAATTAGTCATTGTGCCAAAACCCTCATTCTCTCTGACAGTAAAATGTGGCTCTGAGCGGTGTTCGTCGTCTGTCCGCTGGCTGATCCGCCGCTCAACTCGTTGCGGTTTGAGGAAAGTGTTCAGAAAAACAAGCAGCGCAGAATGTGAGACCTACAGCGCTCCGGCTCGGATCGGTCCAGAATCCTCCCAGCGGGATCCAGAACCTCGGGAAGAGCTGCCAAAACCGGAAGCACTTAAAGCTCGCAACAGGAATGTGAATGTTTGTGTTTGTTCTGGACAGAGCTGCGTGTTTCAGATGTTTTACAGTGTTTTTCTTCGAAGAAAGAGGAAAAAAACAGCAGGAAGGAAGTATTCGAGTTATTGGAAGACTTATCAAGGCCTTTAAACTGCTGTGAGTGTGCGAGAGAGCGAGTGCGAGAGAGTGCGAGTGCATGCGAGAGAGTGCGCGCGTGAGTGCGAGTGCGTGCGAGAGAACGCGAGTGCGAATGAGTGCGAGAGAGTGCGTGCGAGAGAGCGCGTGCGAGAGAGTGCGTGCGAGAGAGAGCGTGCGAGAGAGAGCGTGCGAGAGAGAGCGTGCGAGAGAGAGCGTGTGAGTGTGCGAGTGTGAGAGAGTGCGTGCGAGAGTGCGTGCGAGAGTGCGTGCGAGGAGGGTGCGTGCCGAGAGGGAGTGCGTGCGAGAAAGTCCGTGCGAGGAGTCGTGCGAGTACGTGCGAGAAGAGTCACGTGCGGGCGTGCGTGCGGGGGTGTGCGAGCGGGAATGCGAGGCGGAGTCTGCGGAGAGTGCGCGCGTGGTCTGGGAAGTGAGTGAGTGCGAGTGCGTGCGAGAGAGCGTGTGAGTGTGCGAGTGAGAGTGCGTGCGAGAGAGAGTGTGTGAGTGTGCGAGTGCGAGAGTGCGTGCGAGAGTGCGTGAGTGCGAGTGTGAGAGAGTGCGTGTGAGTGTGCGAGTGCGAGAGAGTGCGTGTGAGTGTGCGAGTGTGAGAGAGTGCGTGCGGGTGCGTGTGAGTGCGAGTGTGAGTGCGTGTGAGTGTACGGGGGGGTGCGAAGGGGGTGCGTGTGAGTGCGGTGTGAGAGGTGCGTGCGTGTGGGGTTGCGGGGAGTGCGGCAGTGAGTGCGTGCTTGAGAAAGTCTCGAGAAAGTGCGTGCGAAGGGTGTGCGAAGCGAAGTGCGAGTGAAGTGCGGGGAATGCGCGTGATGCCGAGTGAGTGAGTGCGAGAGAGCGTGCGAGAGAGCGTGTGAGTGTGCGAGTGAGAGTGCGTGCGAGAGAGAGCGTGTGAGTGTGCGAGTGCGAGAGTGCGTGCGAGAGTGCGTGAGTGCGAGTGTGGGGGTGCGTGAGGTGTGCGGTGCCCGGGAGTGCGTGTGAGTGTGCGAGAGTGTGAGGGGGTGCGTACCGGGGGTGCGTGTGAGTGCGAGTGTGAGAGAGTGCGTGTGAGTGTGCGAGTGTGAGAGAGTGCGTGCGTGTGAGTGCGAAGAGAGTGCGTGTGAGTGTGCGAGTGTGAGAGAGTGCGTGCGAGAGTGCGTGTGAGTGTGCGAGTGTGAGAGAGTGCGTGCGAGAGAGAGCGTGTGAGTGTGCGAGTGTGAGAGAGAGCGTGCGAGAGAGAGCGTGTGAGTGTGCGAGTGTGAGAGAGTGCGTGCGAGAGTGCGTGCGAGAGTGCGTGCGAGAGAGTGCGTGCGAGAGAGTGCGTGCGAGAGAGTGCGTGCGAGAGAGTGCGTGCGAGAGTGTGCGAGAGCGAGTGCGAGAGAGTGAGTGCGAGAGAGTGCGCGCGTGAGTGCGAGTGAGTGAGTGCGAGAGAGCGTGCGAGAGAGCGTGTGAGTGTGCGAGTGAGAGTGCGTGCGAGAAGAAGCCCAGTGTGCGGTGCGAGTGCGTGCGAGTGCGTGAGTGCGGGGTGAAGTGCGTGTGAGTGTGCGAGTGCGAGAGAGTGCGTGTGAGTGTGCGAGTGTGAGAGAGTGCGTGCGAGAGAGTGCGTGTGAGTGCGAGTGTGAGAGAGTGCGTGTGAGTGTGCGAGTGCGAGAGAGTGCGTGTGAGTGCGAGTGTGAGAGAGTGCGTGCGTGTGAGTGCGAGAGAGTGCGTGTGAGTGCGTGCGAGAGAGTGCGTGCGAGAGAGTGCGTGCGAGAGTGTGCGAGAGCGAGTGCGAGAGAGTGAGTGCGAGAGAGTGCGCGCGTGAGTGCGAGTGAGTGAGTGCGAGAGGCGTGCCGAAGAGCGTGTGAATGCGGGGGAGTGAGTGCGTGCGAGAGGGCGATGTGGGGTGTGCGAGTGCGAGAGTGCGTGCGAGAGTGCGTGAGTGCGAGTGTGAGAGAGTGCGTGTGAGTGTGCGAGTGCGAGAGAGTGCGTGTGAGTGTGCGAGTGTGAGAGAGTGCGTGCGAGAGAGTGCGTGTGAGTGCGAGTGTGAGAGAGTGCGTGTGAGTGTGCGAGTGTGAGAGAGTGCGTGCGTGTGAGTGCGAAGAGAGTGCGTGTGAGTGTGCGAGTGTGAGAGAGTGCGTGCGAGAGTGCGTGTGAGTGTGCGAGTGTGAGAGAGTGCGTGCGAGAGTGCGAGTGAGAGTGCGTGCGAGAGTGCGAGAGAGTGCGTGCGAGAGTGCGTGCGAGTGTGAGAGAGTGCGTGCGAGAGTGCGTGTGAGAGAGTGCGTGCGAGTGTGCGTGCGAGAGAGTGCGTGTGAGTGTGCGAGTGTGAGTGCGTGTGAGTGCGAGTGTGAGAGAGTGCGTGCGAGAGAGTGTGTGTGCGAGTGTGAGAGTGCGAGAGAGTGAGTGTGTGAGCGAGTGTGTGGGTGTGTGTGATCAAGTGTATGTGTGAGAGAGAGTGTGTGAGAGCGATTTTTTTTTTTTTTTTTTTTTTTTTTTTTTTTTTTGTGTGTGTGTGAGAGAGAGAGTGTGTGTGTGCACAAGTGTTCGAGTGTGTAAGTGTGAGTGTGCATTTGTGATAGTGTGTGTGAGAGTGAGTGTGTGTGTGCACGAGTGCGTGCGTGCGTGTGTGTGTGTGTGTGTGTGTGTGGGTGGGGCCCCGGGGTACGTGGCTCAGTGTGGTGAGCAGGTAACTGGATCTGTGGAGGGAGGATGGGAGGAACGCAGCGCTGCGGAGAACAGAGGAACAATCCTGTATATCCGGCACAAAGATCCTGACTCATATCAAACTTCAAGCAGCCTGTCGGTGTCCGATTGCAGCAAATGCTGAAAAACACAACGCAACCTCCTCTCAAACACGATTGGAGGATATTATTGAATAAATCATGTGCATAAATACAGTACCAAACACAAAACCTGTCAAGAACACGTGTAGGTCACATTTCACCAGAAATAAGCAAGAAATTGTTTTGTGTAATGAAAATCAAGGCTATTTTTGGGGAAAAAAAGGACTGTTTTTCATTCACCTTTTCATTACTGTAATGTGAAAATTGTCATTATCATTAGGGTAATGATGATAAAATTGAAATATTAATAACTAATAGCAACAAAGTAAAATAAAAACAAACAAAAAAACAAACACATTTTTAAATAAGTCCTTTGTAAAATAAAATAAAAAATAATGCAAAACAATTTTTAATAAAAAAAATTATACAAATGAATAAAAAAGACCTTTAAAAAATAAATAAATAAATAAAACTATTTCTTAAATTGAAATAATAAAATTAATAAAGTCCTTTGTACAATAAAATAAACGTTTTAAAAATTTTAAATTAATAAAAATTATTTTTAAATTAATTACAAATATTTTTATAATTAAAAATAATACAAATGAAAACAAATACTACTGTAAAATAAAATAAAATTAAAATAATAAAAAAAATTAAAACATAAAGATTAATAAATAAAAAAAAGAGACCTTTGTGTCCATAGTGTCCAGGATGATTTTCAGGACTGTAATGAGTATGAATAATGAAAATTTGAAAGTAAATGTGTTTAATTATCATGAAAATAATGTTTCTGATCTTAAAACTGGCTTAGTTTTCTTAATGCAAAATATATTTTATATTATTCTTTTGATTTGAGGGTGAAATATGAAATATGTTTGATTGTTTGATTTGTTTATTCAGTTCCAATCAATTCATTTCATCAACTTTTATTTTTGCATACTTTGTTCTTTGACTGATAATTTCCAGTTGTTGTTTTTTTTGGTCATTGTTAAATCAAGACACTTTACTTGAGACGCAGAATGAAACAAGTCTTTTTTCTAAGAAATTCATCAAAATGAAGTGAGTTTATGCTTAAAATGAGATCAAATATCTGCCGATAGCGTCAGAAGAAAAATCAACTTGATTCAAAACCGATCTATTTTTCTGACCCCTGTCAGGTATTGGTTCTCGTTTTGATGTTTGTAGTTTTTACGGTGGCGCTGTTGTTGTTGTGTAATTCTGGACTGGAGCGACGGTTGAAAACATTCTCTTTGCACTCTGCTCAACGGAACTGGGTTTAGATGACACAAAAGATCAGGCGACACACACACACACACACACACACACACACACACACACACACACACACACACACACACACACACACACACACACACACACACACACACACACACACACACACACACACACACACACACACACACACACACACACAGAGCCACACAGCGCTTCCGCCGCTCGGCTTAGCGCTTTACAGAGACGACAGATCGAGCGAGGCAGGAAATGAAGGCTCTTTGTGAGGCAGATCTGCCAGGATTTCCAGCATGTGCAGTCTTGCCTTTCGGCTGATCAGACCACCACAACTGCAGCCAGGAAATCTCCCTCCTCAAGATTAAAGCTCTTTCTGCTCCTCTGTTTCACAAGCCTGCCTGAGACCAAGTTAAAAACTTCTTCAGATATTGAATAGAAATGTTAAGACTTGTGCAGGATCACAATTGTAGGATTGAAATAGATTTTATTTTTATATTTGCTGTTGCCACTTAAATTTTAGTTAAAGTTTGAGTCATTTTTGCATCTGTATAGTTTTTATTCAGTTTTATTTATTAGTTTTCATTTTTGCTAATATTTTTGTGCATAATATTTTGAATTAGATTTTTTTTTGTATTTTCTGTTTTCACTTAGTTTAGTCGTTTTAGTAATTTTGCTGTATTTTTAGTCTTTTTTTATGTCTATATGGTTTTTATTCATTCTTATTTATTAGTTTAATTTTTGTATTTATAGTTTTTCTTCATATTTGGAATTTTTTATATTTTCTACTTTTACTTAAGCTTTACTAATTTTGTTGTATTTTTATTAGTTTGTATAATTTTTTTTGTAATTTTTATTTATTAGTTTTAATTTTTATTTATAGTTTTGTGTTTTGAATTAGATTTTATGTTTTCTGTTGTAATTTAAATTTGTTAGTTTTAGTCATTTTTGCTGTTTTCAAGTGTCTGTATTTTTATTCAGTTTTATTTATTAGTTTTCATTTTTATTTATAAATTTTGTTCATTTTGATTTAGATTTTAGAGTAGTATTTTCTGTCATACTTAAATTTTAGTTAGTTTTTTTGTCTTAGTAATTTTTATTTATAGTTTATGTTGTGAATGTGACTTTTTTATTTTTCTGTTTTCACTTAAATTTTAGTTAAAGTTTTGCTCATTTTACTATATTTTTCTTAGTTTTTTTTTTTTTTTTACTGTAGTTTAGTTTTTCTTAGTGTACTTTGTTGTTTTTACTCATTTTATTTATTAGTTTTATTTTTATTTATAGTTTTTGTTCAAGTTTTTAATGAAACTTTCATATTTTCTTTTTTTTCAATTTAATTTAAATGGAAAGTTTTAGTTATTGTTGCTGTATTTGTATTAGTTTTTAAATAATATTTATATGTACTTTTTATTAGTTTGCTTATGTACTTTTAGTATTTCTAGAAATGTTGCCTTGGCAACTAGCTGAAATTAAATAAGTTTAATGTTTTATATATATATATATATATATATATATATATATATATATCATTTCAGTTAATGCTTATTTTATTTCAAACAACAAACATGTTTTATAGTTTTAGATTTAGTTAACTATGTTTATTGATCAATTAAATTGCATGTTGTTTCAATTTTCCAGTTTATTTACATTTCTTCATTTAGCAGACGTTTTTATCCAAAGTGATGAGGAAGTAAAGCTGCTTTCTGTATTGTATGAAGTGCTATAGAAATAGATGACTTGACTTTTTAAAGCACATGATGCTGTTATCATGCTAATTGATAGTAAAAGCTACAAAGCGGAGCAGAGAGAATGAGTGTCTGTGAAACCTGACACCGCTCCTCCACACATGCATGCGGTAACAGATGCAGCGCGTCATAAATCCACCCCTCGCGCCCCACCGGGGGCAGATCGCCCTAATAATACCCCCATTGTGTGTCCCGGGAGCGCGGGGATCCTCCTCTGCTCCGCTCGCCTCCCAGCAGCACATTAAAGCCTCTTACAGGTGGATTAGAGGAGCTGCGAATGCAAACCAATGGCTGTAATCTGATTCACTCACCGCCTTCTGTTGATTCTGAATTGCATCGTTGCGTTTTGTTTTTGCAAACAGTGAAGGCATGAGCGGTTTAAACTGGTCTTATTGTGAGCGATTCATCAGCGCACTTTATTATAAAGGAAAGGTTTCTTCTTTGTGATGTTAAATATGTGTGAGGTCATATAGAGTTGATTTAGTCAAGGTTTGGAATAATTAAGAAAGTCTCGTTTGCTCATCAATGCTGCGTATATTTGATTAAAAATACAGTAAAAATTTTGAAATATTTTTACAATTTTAACTAGCTGTTTTCTATGCGAATATCTGTTAAACTGTAATTTATTTCTGTGATCAAAGCTGTATTTTCAGCATCATTACTCCAGTCTTCAGTGTCACATGATCTTCAGAAATCATTCTAATATGCTGCTCAAGAAATATTTCTGATTATTATTAATGTTGAAAACTCTGGGGTAAGATTCAGCAAAATTATTATTTTTTTATTCATCAAGGATGCATCACATTGATCAAAAGTGACAGTAAAGACACTTCTAATGTTACAAAAGATTTCAAATACATTTCTATTCATCTGTGAATCCTGAAAAATCAAATGCATCACAGTTTTTCCACAGAAATATTGTGCAGCTCAACTGTTTTCAACATTGATAATAATCAGAAATGTTTCTTGAGCAGCAAATCAGCATATTAGAATGATTTCTGAAGATCATGTGACACTGAAGACTGGAGTAATGATGCTGAAAATACAGCTTTGATCACAGCAATAAATTACACTTTAACAGATATTCACATAGAAAACAGCTGTTTTACATTCTAATAATATTTAACAATTTTTACTGTATTTTTGATTAAATATTGAGCAGAAGAGACTTCTAGAATTCTATAAGTATTGAGTGTGAATGTCACTGTAGAAATCAGTTTTAAAAGAACGCTTCTTCTGTTCATGTGACTCAAACAGCTGGATGTCTGTCTCTCTGTGACACTCTCTCTCTTTTATGTTCTGTAGAGATATATGTATCTCATTTAAAGAGCAGAGCAGCAGTGTTTGTCCTGAAGCAGCTCACAGACTCTCCTCGAGAGATGAATTGATCTGTCTGTCTCTCTGTCTGTTAAATGCATCTCCTCACATCTCTCTCTCTGTCTGTATTCGTCCTCTGGCTGGCCTGTCTTTCTTTTGGTTGGGTTTCTCTGCTTCCTTCCTGTGTTAATTGCTCTCCTGTCTCAGCGAGGTACGAGGCTGCCAGCGCGCGGCTCATTGGATGAACATTCATTATGCGCTCAGTAATTGTAAACAGACACACACACACACAGACACACACACACACACACACACAGACAGTGTGTCTATCAGTGTCAGTCATAATATCATTATTTAGTCTCGGTACATCACAAAAATCATGTTCTTCCTTCGTATTTCTGTTTTGTTTTCCAGTAAAAATATCTAAACATTCTTAAATCAAGATACATTTACTGGAGAAGCAAAATTACTTAAGACATCAAGTCTTTTTTTCTGAGAAATGCATGAAAATAATGTGTTTTAGCTTCAAACAAGAACAAATATCTGTTAGTGAGGTCAGAAAAATAATCTTGTTTTCCCTTTGAATTAAGTAGATTTTTCTGACTCCACTGGCAGATATTTATTCTTGTTTTAAGCATAAACTCTTTTTTTTTTTTTTTTTTTCTCAATATCAGATTATTAGAAAACAAGACTTACTATCATGTCGCTTTGCATCTTGATTTACTAGAAAACAAGAGAAAAAAATGTAGTGTATGGTGTGTTTCTCTGTCAGGTTGGATGTAAATGTTTAGTTGTGTGGTGTTTTTATAGTGTTATGTCACAATTTGAAGGAGATAATAACTCAAGTTAAAGGATAAGCTGCAGTATTACTGTGCAACTAATCAGTAGTTTTGCTATTTTTAGTTGGTTTCTTCTCAGAACAGTTATTGAGTGATCAGATCTGCTGAATTTAACTGAGAAAAGTCAGTTTTGTCTCTGTGGTTGATGACCTGTTGTGTGTGTGTGTGTGAGTGTGAGAGTGTGTGTGTTTGTTGAATTCTTCTGTTGCCGAGCGATACATTGTAACAGCCCTCATATGAGCAGTGTTTACTGCTGTGTCGTGGGCGGCAGGAAGACACACACACACACACACACACACACACACTTAAACACACACACTGGGCTGTTTCTGTTCCTGTTTATTTTTTTATAGATCTAACAAACCCAAACACTCAAAGCTGCTGATGCTTAAACGAACAGTTCACATAGAAATTGATGTTTGATGCATTTATTTAATCAAAAATACAGTAAAAATTGTGAATTATTATTATTATTATTATTATTATTATTATTTCACTAATATTATTTTCACCTAGAACAGTTCACCTGGAATTTGATGTTTGATGCATTTAATCAAAAATACAGTAAAAATTGTGAAATATTATTAGAATTTCAAACAGCTGTTTTCTATGTGAATGTCTGTTAAACTGTAATTTATTTCTGTGATGCAGCGCTGTATTTTCAGCATCATTACTCCAGTCTTCAGTGTCACATGATCTTCAGAAATCATTCTAATATGCTGATTTGCTGCTCAAGAAACATTTCTGATTATTATCAATGCTGAAAACAGTCGTGCTGCACAATATTTTGGTGAAAACTGATGCATTTTATTTTTCAGGATTCACAGATGAATTGAAATAGAAATCTTTTGTAATATTATAAAAGTCTTTACTGACCCTAAACATTTGAAAGGTATTGTAAATCAGTCTTGTGCTGTATTTCAGTCCTCCTGAAGTCATATAATAGTTTTGCATGAGTATCAGGCCTAAATGTCAGTATTCAATCTTTACTGAAAATCATCTTCTCTGACATTTCGAAATGCTGCGTTTGCTTACGATTCACAAAAACTAATGTTTGCAAGATGCTTATAAAGGCACCAAAAGACAACAACACAAGTGCATGTGAGGGTTCTCAGTGAATAATATCGGAAATTTGTCATACATTTATCAATTTTAGAGCTTTCAATCCTCAAATAATCAATCCTGTTAGTCCCAAAACACTCGATCGCAAACACTTCCAGCAGCTCAGTTTGCAGTGGATATAGTTGGTTTCTGTCCTTTATAACCGTCTGAGTTCCTCAAATGTGTTAAACTATCAGGTCTTGAGACTAGAGCACTAGGTTAGAGCTTCCAAACCCGTTACAGATGTCAAACACAGCAGGCCGGGACACCAGAGCTGGTCTCTTCTGAGCGGGGAGCCACAAAATTTGTCCCCTTTGCATCGCGGTAACGTTTGGAGCTAAGAAAAGACGTGGCGCTTCCCCTCACGGCGTTCATTTGGAGCTCTGATTACAGCCTTCTCTTCCCTCAAACACAAACACAGGCCTGGAAAAAACTGGCCTGCCAGCGACGCGCGGCCAGCAGCGGGGAAACCAGAGCAATTAGAGCAGCGGAAGACGCTAATGAAGAGCCGGTCCAGACGTGACGATTTCACAAGAGACGGGAAAGAAGAAGAGCGGAGAGGATTGAAGAAGCTGCCTGGTGATGATTTTTAGTTCTGCTGGAGCTTGAACTCTGAGCTGAGTTTAGAAAACTGAGATACACTACCATTAAAACTTCGAAGCAAGATTTCTATATACTGTTAGTCTTCAAGCAAGCATTAAATGGATCAAAAGTGACAGTAAAGACATAAAAGATTTGTATTTCAAATAAATGCTGTTCTTTTGAAAATCCTGAAAAATAAAATGTATCACAGTTTCCACAAAAATATTGTGCAGCACAACTGTTTTCAACATTGATAATAATCAGAAATGTTTCTTGAGCAGCAAATCAGCATATTAGAATGATTTCTGAAGATCATGTGACACTGAAGACTGGAGTAATGATGCTGAAAATACAGCTTTGATCACAGCAATAAATTACACTTTAACATATATTCACATAGAAAACAGCTGTTTTAAATTGAAATAATATTTCACAATTTTTACTGTACTTTTGTTGAAATAAATGCCGCCTTGGTGAGCAGAAGAGACTTCTTTCAGAAACATTAAAAATCTTAATATTTCAAAGTTTTGACCAGAAGTGTAGGTATAAATTAATTATCTTAAGTGTAAAACTATATCATCTGATAGCTGTATATATATATATATATATATATATATATATATATATATATATATTAGTGCTATCAAATGATTAATCGCATCCAAAATAAGTTTTTGTTTACATATGTGTGTATACTGTGTATATTTATTGTGTATATAAATTCAATCATATGAATGTATATATTTAAGAAAAATGTATGAAAGAGTTAAATATATTTATATATAGCAGTATAAAATATGTTAGAATATGAATATATAAATGTATAAAAGTAAATATTTTCAAATATATACCCATGTTTGTGTATTTATATACATACTAAATATACAGTACACACACACACATATAATGTAAACAAAACTTTTATTTTGATGCGATTAATCGTTGATTGCACTAATATATATATATATATATATATATATATATATATATATATATATATTAGTGGTGTCAGTACTAGCGCGCACACATGCATTACTTGATTAACTAAAATATTTAAAGCAATTAACGCAGGGGCGGGGCTAGGGTTGGCCACCCCATTCACAAGGGCTGCCTCTGTCACTTTTTTCTTGAAAAGGATTGCGTTTATTTAGATGCAGAATGTCTTTGACCACATCAAACGGGAGATGTTTCAGACGCGCTCTAACTTGGCCTCCGCGCCAGGCGCGAGTCAAACGAGCGCGTAAAAGATACTGTGCTCGTAGCGCGCGCTCTTCAAATACACGCACAAAGCTGCCGACGCACGCTGTAACCTGTATAATTTCATATCAAACAGCGAAAGAAACTACATGCATGCAATGTTGCAGTTATGCCATCAGTTAAGGCATGAAGTTACCGAAAAGGCGATTAATGTGTGCATGCATGCAATATGTTATATATTCGTCACATTTAAGAACATGTCTCTGAAATGGTTTTAAAAACTGTCCTGAGGCACCCCAGCACTGTCTCCCTCATCTAAAATACGCAATTCAACTCGTCCGCTCATTAGTAGAGACTTTAAGACCTGAAGTGGGTCAGAAAAGGTAAAGAGATTTGTGAGAAAATAAGATGCATGTCAGATCCGCGTCATGTTCAGCAGCAGCAGCTTTTAAAACAATAGCAGGCAAATAACCTAATAACCAGCTGCTGTGATGTCTATTAATCCAAGAACCAAAAGAAAAAAGAGGAAATCAATAACTTTTATAGCTTTAAGGGGTTCATCTATATTTAATTTAGAATTTAGTGTTTGGTAAGTATTCATTTTCTGTATATTTCTGCTGAAGGGCACAAGTAGCTAAATATGTAATTTATTATAATAGGTTCATGTGATGATTGTTTTAAGTTCACTTAAATTAGAAGTTAAGTCTAATAAATGTTAAAATTTATAGATCTAAATTATACTGTAATGCTGACTGGCTACAGTCAATGGTTAAATATTCAGGGGAAAAAACTATTTTATATCAGTAGTATTGATATCAGTGATGCTGGCCTTCAATCATAAAAAAGATGCCATTAAAGAAATATTAAAAATATACTGTCTTTATGTTGTTTGTACATTGTACATTTGAAGATTGAATGCGAAATTATTGCAATATAAAAGTATATTCAAAAACTTTAATGTTAGATAGAATTAATCGCGATTAATTTTAGAAAAATGTGCGATTAATTAGTTAATTTTTTTGAATCGATTGACAGCACTAGTATACTGTGTGTATATATATATATATATATATATATATATATATATATCCATTTTAAGTAAGTCCATGTTCTTTACATCTACAGTGACTCTATATGGCTGAATACTTGTATGTCACTAAATCAAGTGCCAAGCAAGAGAGAGTGTGTGTGTGTGTGTGTGTGTGTGTGTGTGTGTGTGTTGTGGAGCACTCAGAGATGAGTCTGAAGTCCCGTCGGCTCTGATAACATCATTTTCCATCTGCTGCTCTCGTTGGGTTTATTCAGCGGAAGCTGCTGGTTACTAAACAACCGAGCGTCTGGATTTGCCCTCCAGAGTTCCTGATGTCTGATAAGAGACAGAACAACAAGCAAAGCTTCATCCGACCTGCAGCTCTCGTCTGCTTTATAATCATACATTAGCAGCATTTGACTTTCTTGATGATTTTTAAGCTCATTAAAAATGTTTGAAAAGTAGGTAAACTTTCCAGAGTGTACATTTTCACTGCTTTTTTTTCACCACAATACAGACTTTAAATCTGAACGGTTGACTTCTAAGGAAGAACCAAGGGTGTTTCCATTGTTCATCTACATTTTTTAATGTTTTTAATGTTTAAGAGAGAGACATTCAGCTGGAGAGTCTGTGTAAGTCACATGCACAGAAGAATCATTATTTTAAAATAAACTTTTCTGATTATTAATGTTGAAAACAGTCATGCTGAGCAATATTTTTGTGGAAACTGTGATACATTTTTTTTTTCATGCTTCACAGATGAACATAAAGTTCAAAAGAACAGCATTTATCTCAAAAAGAAATCCTATGTAACATTATAAATGTCTTTACTGGCACTTTTGATCAACTTAATGCATCCTTGATGAATAAAAGTATTTCTTTCAAAGAACAATTTCACACAAACTATATATATCTTCTTTGTGAGTTGTATGCTTGTGCCGGGTCGTATAGTTCAGTAAACATGTTCTGCTGTTTTGACCTCTGGGCTTCTCTGTCTCTCTTTCTTCTGCCTCTTTCTTTATTTTTCTTTTTTCTCCAATCAAGGGGGAATTATCTTCTTACCGGAAAGCGAGTTGGCCACTAATTTTAGCCGCTCTTGATTGAGGCTGGAGGCTCAGGCTGAGGCCACATCCGCCCGACCCAGAGAAGTTAATTCCTACCAGAACACACAACATGTGTTTAGTTCTCCAACACACACATAGAGTCCAGCCGCAGTCTCTGTGTGTGTGTGTGTTCAGCTGTATAGCCCATTTTTCAGAGGACGTGGTTTCTGGAAGTGTTTTTCCATTTCATTTGCTTTATTCATTTGAATTTAAAAAAATTCTGAGTTACACTTTACAGTAAGGTTCATTTTATTAATTTATTGCATTAGGTTTTTTAAAACTTTATCGCTATCAATATATATAATTATAATAAAAGATATCATTTTCTTAATAAATATGTTTTACTACTTAAAATTTATATAAATTTATATATACATATAATAAGGGGAATTCAAAAAATTTATATATATTTACTCAAATATGAGGCCTGGGGGACTAAGGCTCAAAAAGATTGGACTTACTGGTTCGTATAATCTAGTCGACCTGAATGAACATTTGCTTGTGACTGTAAATGCAGACCATCCAAAATCATCACCAAACAATGACTTGTACATATACACTATATAGATGCAAAGTATTGGGACACTCCCTTCTTTAGAATAGAAAATGCACTCCAAATCTGTAAACAGTTCATGGGAACATAATTCATGTGTTTAAAAATTGTATTTCCATCTCTGTTGCAACATGTTTTGAAGGTCTAAAACACTGTACCCATATGTACAAGTCATTGGTGTTTGGTGATGAGTTTTTGCCTGTCTGCATTTACAGTCACAACAGATTAAAATTTCAACCTGTGATTAGACTGGTTTTATGCAGACCAGTCAAGTTCTTCCACACTGACTCAATCAATCATTTTCTTTTTGAACCTTGTCTTATACACAGAGGCATTGCCATGTTAGAATAGAAAAGGGTCCTGTCCAAACTGTTGCTATGATATTAGAAGCACACAATTTCCCAGAATATCATTATATGCTTTAACATTAAGATTTGTACTCATGGAAATTACTAAAGTAGTCAAACCTGTTCATTAGAAGGGGGCACCAATACTTTTGGCAATATAGTGTATATGTATACAGTTAGGTCCATATATATTTGGACACTGACACAATTTTGTGAAATGCTGCTCAATCGGGTTGAGATCAGGAGATTGACTCGGCCATTGCAGAATAATCAACTTTTTTACCTTCAAAAACTCCTGGGTTGCTTTTGCTGTATGTTTTGGGTCATCGTCCACTTGTACTACTTGTAGCTTCTGTCTGAATCCAACTCTTAAATGATCTGAGATGACCAAACACCTGAGAAGAGATGATGCCAACCCTCAGACAACATACAGAATTACCAAATTTTGCCATAAGTTAAATAAATTAAGTTTCTACAATATATAAATATATTGTAGAAACTTAATTTCCCGTAAAGCTGCTTTGCAACGATTTGTGTCGTAAAAAGCACTATACAAATAAACTTGAATTGAATTGAATACATTTGGCTGAATCTGTGCAGACAGTATCTCTCTACACACTTCAGAATTGATCTGGCTGCTTCTGTCTCATCATCACTAAACAGCAGTAACCCAGAGCCACTGAAGCCATGCAGCTCATGCATCACACTGATCCGTGTTTCTCAGATGATGCTGTGTGCTTTGATCATGAGCTGTTCCAAGCCTTCTCCAGACTTTTTTCTTCCCGTCATTCTGGTACAGGTTGATCTTAATTTCAGCCGTCCAAAGAATGCTTTTCCAGAAGTGCTCTGGCTTTAGCTGTTTTTTGGCAAAGTCTAATCTGGCCTTGTTTGCAGCTTGTGGTGAAGCCTCTGTATTTGCTCTGGTGAAGTCTTCTCTTGATTGTAGACACGTCTGCCTCCTGGAGAGTGTTCTTCTCTTGGCTGGATGTTGTGAAAGGGTTTTTCTTCACCATGAAGAGGATTCTCCGATCATCAGCACTGTTGTCCTCCGTGGATGTCCAGGTCTTTTTATGTTTCTGAGCTCACCAGTGCAGTCTTTTTTTCTCAGAATGTAACAAACTGTTGATTTGGCCGCTCCTAATGTTCCTGCTCTCTCTCTGATGGATCTGTTTTGTTTTTGAAGTCTAACACTCCTTTGTTTCTCTTGTATGGAGAGATCCTTTGACTGCATGGTGTGGTTCACAGCAACAGCTTCCAAATACAAATGACACTTAGAATCAACTCCAGACCTTTTACCTGCTTAATTGATGTAGAAATAATGAAGGAATAGCCCACATCTGTCCACGAAACAGCTTTTGAGTCAACTGTCCAATTACTTAAGGTCTCTTGAAAAAGGGGGGAGGTACATATTAAAGAGCTGTAATTCTTTAACCTTTCCTCCAATTGTGATGAGTATACCCTCAAATTAAAGCACTTTAAGCCTATATTCATTATATCACTTGAATATGTTGAATATGTTTTGGTCGACAGCTAAAATGAAAAAAATTGTGCCTGTGTCCAAATATGGACCTAACTGTATATATACAATTAAAACAATAAAAAAAAACAATAATTTTAATTTCAATAAATGTTGTTTATATTGTATAATATTTTTAATTACGCTTATTATGCATATACCATTTATGAATCTAGGTGAATGTTAATTCACAAAGTAAATTGAAAAAAAAAATGCATTAATGTTTGTTTGTACAATTGAACATCATCTTAGATTAATAAATGCTTGTTCATTGTTTGTTTGATACCTAGTGCGTGCAACTAATGTTAACCAAATAACCTTATTGCAGTGTTACCAAACCATGCAGCGCCAAACTGTCATTACAAATTTTGATTTAAAGCAAAGAATGCGAAAAGAAAGATACCAGACTTTATACTTAAATACTTTCATCAGAGAATGAACTGTGAATGATGTAGCTAAATGATAAACTCTCAAATATAAAACTTTCGATTCCTCATGATATTGTGCATATTTGGCTTCAGCAGCTTCGAGTGGTTTTCTAGTGTCGGGTTTGTTCTGTTTGCTCAGAGATTGAGCTCTTGAGCTGAAGCAGTGGATCTGAAGCTGTTTTCCGTCTTACTCTGATCCTCATCTGGTTTATTTCATCCGTTTGTTTCTGTATCTCTGCCACAATCCGGCACAGAGACTCCGTCACGCATCCCAGAATTCCTCTGAGATGGTCTGCAGGTGCGACCGGCGGCGTGTCTGACACGTTAAACACGTCTGTCTCTCTCTGACGCTAAATCTGTCGCACATCTGTGTGTGTTGTGAGGTTAGCGTGCAGGTGTGTGTGTGTTGTGATGAGATGAGATCACTGCTAGACTGTGCTAATAAACACACACGCTCTGTTCCCTTCAGATGAAAACCTGCCTTCAACTTTACAACCTTCATAAAAACAGATTCAACTAGATTAAAAAAATTCATCATGACAAACTTTAGATTGAGAAAGTGTAGCCTGAAAGTTTGAAGTTTGTAAAAGTTTAAAACAGTTTGAACTAATAGATAGATGTATAGATTTTAACATGAATTAACACATTTTACCACTGTGGTAGCCTACATTAGCATTGTTCTAGCATGTTTTAGCACAGGGCTAACATGTTTTAGCATGTTGCTAGCATGAATTAACATGTTTCTAGGGTGTTTCTAGTATGTTTATCACATGGCTAGCATGAATTAGCAAGTTGTTGACATTTCTAACATGTTTAGCACATTAATAGCTTGAACAATCATGTTGTTAGAACATGGTTAACATGTTTTCCCTGTTGAAAAGCTGGTCATGAGCTGGTCTTAAGCTGGTCCTGAGCAGGAGCTAGTTGCTTAGGACCAGCTCAAACCAGCTTAAACCAGCTCAAACCAGCAGCCATGCTTCAAAACATACCTAACCAGTATATGCTGTTTTTTTCAGCAGGGTTAATTAGCATGTTTCTAGCATGTTTAACAGGTTGTTAACATGAATTAACATGTTTTAACAGTATACTAGCCTAAATTAGCATGTTTTAGCACATGGCTAACATGTTTAGCACATTGTTAGTAGCCTATTATTAAACATGTTTTTAGCATGACTTAGCATGTTTAACATGAATTAACATGTTTCTAGAATGTTTCCTGCATTTTTATCACATGGCTAGCATGAATTAGCATGTTATTAACATGTTTCTAACATGTTTAAAGCAGTGATAGCTTGAATAATGCTGTTAACATGCATTACATGTTTTAACACTATGCTAGCCTACATTAGCATGTTGGTAGCATGTTTTAGCATATTTCTAACATGTATTTACATGTTTCTGATATCTCTAGTATGTTTATCACATGGCTAGCATGAATTAACGTGTTAACGTTTCTAATATGTTTAGCACATTGCTATCATGAATAATAGTTAGCCCACAGCTAACATGTTTTAGCATGTTGCTAGATAGATTAGAAAAATTAAATGGAATGGAAGCTGAAATGAGTATAAAGTCAGTCCTCACTAGACTAGAGCTCTGTCAGTGTTAGATGCTAGAAGATCACTGAGATGCTTTCATTGTGATGTTGATGGTAACGGTGGGCGACGAGGTCATTTCCTGTGTTTACAGCTCTGGGTTAAAAATGGCACCTGTGTGTGAAGGTCATGCTCTCTCTCTTTCCTCTGTGTGCTCTGCGTCTCGCTGTCTCTCTCTGACAGGAAGTCCTCAGCGCTGGGAATCCCTGACTTCCTGTTTTGGAGAACAGACAGACAGAAGCCCTTCACACCTGCAGACAATCAGACTCCATCTGTCTGACAGGAAATGTGTGTCTGTGTCTGCATGTGTTCAGACGATAGATAGATAGATAGATAGATAGATAGATAAATAGGTAGATAGTATATATGAATGAAACACAGTAGATGAGGACACAGACACACACACACACACACACACACACACTCTTGGCCGTTTAGTAAACAGGAAGTTTAATTGTTGAGTAAAATCCTGAGGACACAGACGACAGCTGCCACTCAACACCCTGTGTGTGTGTCTGTGTGTGTGTGTGTGTGTGTCTGTGTGTGTGTGTGTGTGTGTGTGTGTGTGTGTGTGTGTGTCTGTGTGTGTGTGTGTGTGTCTGTGTGTGTCTGTGTGTGTGTGTCTGTGTGTGTGTGTCTGTGTGTCTGTGTCTGTCTGTGTGTGTGT
>JAFVLL020026654.1:0-10008 GCA_021397915.2 Tor tambroides
GATGGGCTCCTCCGCTCCTCAACACCTTAATCAGATCAGCACAAGTGTCCAGCTGGGCCACGAGAGTGAGAGGAGATTCTGGAAACATCGCACATGCGGAGATGATTGCAAATGCTAAATGTCAGATCCGTTTCAGTGAATAAATGATGGGCTCATTTTGTCAAATGTCCTTGCTGATTAGCATTGTCCTAAATTTACATTCATTAAAGCATCCGAACTGCTAATCAAGGCAAACTTTAAAGGAATAGTTCACCTATCCTTCATGCCAAATGAAAATTCATGTTGTTCCAACCCTGTATTATTTGGTTTACTCCATGAAACCAAATTGAGATGTTTGGCAAAATGTCCAATTTGCTCTTTTCCACACATTGAAAGTAGATTGTGAAATATGTCTACAAAAAGTACCCTAAAATATCATAAAAGTAGGTTGTATGACTACTGAAATTATATAATAGCTTTATGTGAGGAACAGACCAACATTTATACTATTATTCAATGATAATCTTTGCCAAGACTCTCACCCAGTCTTGTTCAAAATGTCACCTATTATACAAAGTTTGAATTCAGATTCATGAAATCATATATACTGTACGTATGTATATATATCAGGGGCAAGGGAGGCAGTGCCTCCTCAAAATATTGGATGAGAAAAAAAATGCAGTCCAAAAATAAAACAACACCAGTATTACAAAAAAGGAACATTAAAAAGTATATAAATCACATGTTTTTCTAAAGAAACACTGTTCAACAGCAACAAAAGCAGGTAAAGTTACAGCAGGAGTCCGTGTCTCTCTCGCCTCCCCTGAGCCCATTGATTTTTAACAGGCCCCCTAAAGCGTGCCATGAGTTTAGTGAGGGGTAATTGAGAATGAATGGGGGAAAGTCACGTGAGAGGAGGCAATGCCTCCATCGCGATATGATTGAATATGACTGGTTATGTTTGACTGTGATTGGTTCATGCGATAAACTTGTGTTTATGAGCATTCGCAAATCTGACTGAATGAACAATATAATGGCGTTAATGGGAAGACTAATAAAAAAGTAAACAAACAACTCACACACTTCGATATAACCACTCTGATAAGACTAATCAAAATAAGACTTCAAAATAAGACTTGAAATGGCCTGGAAACATGATCAGTGGGAGTTTTTAGTGAGTAATCAGCTTGGAGAAATTTTAGGTAAATCTCTGTGTCTGTGACCAATATTTACCGAGCTTTGATGACTGATGATCCGAAAAATACTAAAATAGTTACTAGTAAACTATTGAACAGAATAGCTGAACATATGTTCAAAAATAAAATAAACTGTTTAAATTGTTACTGCCTCAAGTTAATTTTTGTAATAACTGTAAAATGCTTAAAACACTAACTTGATGAGATTCATACTTGGCTATAATAAATAGAATATTGATTACACTGTTAATGTAAAAATATAAAATAGAATTGTTTTATTATTTATTTATTTTTCTGATAGTGTAAGTAATGTTCATTTAACCAAGAAAATGTGACTGGGACATGAAATTACATTTGATTAAGGACTTTGCCTCCTTATTACAGAACACCGCACACCACACCGTATACTCTAAAGTACTCACCCCCACTATCAGCATCATGAAAGTTGGGGTCCAGCCCTTTCTCCAGGAACCTGCAGACCTTGTCCACACACCGTTGTTGAACATACTCCATAAACTTCTTTAGATTGGCCTGGCAGCAACAGAAATGAGTGAAATATAAGGAAGGGACATACTACATTCACAACAGAAAGTTGCCTAGACCATTATTTTTTATTCAGAAATCGTGTTTTTGGAGCAAATGGAGCACATACAGTACAAAGACATTAACCAAGTGATTAGAGGTTGTTCACTTATATTTAAATATGTCTTAAAGATATAGTATCAGAACAGTCAGTACAATTCTAAAAGTCAAAAATAGTCATGTAAAATTAAATTTTATTTTTGCTGCAAGAAACCTTGACTTGCATAAGAGTGCAATCAAACTGTAGGTTATGTTCCTTTTAAAAGCACTGTAAGCAATTCAAATTCTTTTGCTAACTTCTGCCATTTTGCTAACCTGAACTGCATGCCCTCTCCAAACCCATCCTTTAAAGACACGTCAGCAAATGCAATGTCAACAAAATTGAATGCATAAATGTTTCGCAGACTAATTAGCTAGTTTTTTTTTTTTTTTTAATTGGGCTAAAAAAAAGCTTGGGCTGCTCCCATGACTCTATTTGGCATTTATAGAGTCTAGAACTGTCTCAAGACCAAAACAAATAGCTTACAGCATGTTTTAGATGACAAAGTTTTTTGTATCTTTAATGGGAAAGATCCAACATTTAGAACAGGGGTCATCAAACTTGATCCTGGAGGGCCGGTGTTCTGCAGAGTTTAGCTCTAACTTGCCTCAACACACCTGCCTGGAAGTTTCCAGTATACCTAGTAAGAGCTTGATTAGCTGCTTCAGGTGTGTTTAATTAGGGTTGGAGCTAAACTCTGCAGGACACCGGCCCTCCAGGACTGAACTTGGTGACCCCTGATTTAGAACAACAGCTTTGTGTATAAAATTACATACTACTGTTCAAAAATTTGGGGTTGGTAAAATATTTTAATGTTTGTGAAAGAAGTCTCCTAAGCTCACCAAGGCTGCATTTATTTGATCCAAAAAAAGGAAATGCGACATATCATTACAATTTAAAAGAAATATTTTCTGTTTTAATATTTTTAGAATGTAATTTATTCCTGTGATGCAAAGCTGAATTTTCAGCAGGCATTACTCCAGTCTTCAGTGTCACAAGATCCTTCAGAAATTATTCTAATATGCTGATTTAATGTTTAAGAAACAGCGGGTCAAAAGAACAGCATTCATTTGAAAAAGAAATATTTTTAAATGTCTTCCACTCTGGATCATTTCAATCCATCCTTTCTCAATAAAAGTATTCTTTAAAAATGAAAAATATTCGTACCAACCCCAAACGAACCGTAGAGAACATGAATGTTAAATGTTACCTTGGTATGTAGTTTGGCCAGTTGCTTGTCATCTACATAGCTCTGAGTGTAAACACGCCTCTTGTAACGGAACTGAAGTCACACAAATGAATTAAAACGGTAAATGAAAATAATAGCAACATGACCTAATTATATAATAATTGAGAACTCTAAAGCATTGTAGGATGCAGAAGGATGTGCACCTCTAGATACGGTACAGGTGTGACCGTAGGGAATGGATACTCCCTGAGTAATCTCTCCTCATCAAGGAACTTTCCGGCGCGCCCATTAAAGGCAGGGAGGTAGAGGCCATAGTTAAGCACATCGGTCAGGCTTTGTGTCAGAGTGACCAGAACTCGCTGCTTACAAACCCACACTGGAGCCTCAAGGTCCAATCGCAGGCATTTCTGAAAACACATATATTACAAACTCATCATATTCCTACAGTAGTTTTGCTTTTATTTTGGGATTTATGCAGATTTTATTATTCAGACTGACAAACTAGATGAGGCGATATTTATCAGGATATGTTGCAGGCTGGACTCAAACCTTTATCACCCATATGAGCACCAAGGCTTAAAGTGAGCTAACCACTGTGCCGCAGCTCTGACTAGGCCAGGTATAGGTTTAATTATTCATGTACAATTTGAATCTTGCTCCGTCATCAAGTGTCTTGAAATGCCACAATATTTACTGCAGCAAATAGTTCAAAACTATAATGATTATTTGTCCATTAAATAATTCATCAAAAAGCACCAGGCTTTAAACTTCACTTAAGATCATTTAAGAGATCAAGGCCTGTACTATTTGTTCTTGAACATTTATTCATAATCAGTCAATAAGAATTTGCTGAACTCATGGCATCTTCTTACTTAAATTAACTGAAAGTGATCGTGAAATGGTGTTTGTGAGATTTGCACTGTAAAAATAGCACCATTTAAAGAAATATTTTATTATATAAAATAAAAATATTATAACACCCATTTAAAGGAATAGTTCACCCAAAAATGAAATTCACTGAAAATGTACTCACCCTCAGGCCATCCAAGATGTACATGAGTTTGTTTTTATAAACTACATCTTGGATAGCCTGAGGGTGAAAACATAATCATAATCCACAAGTAATCCTCCTGACTCCTGTCCATCAATAAACGTCTCGTGAAGTGAAAAATTGCCTGTTTGTGTGAAACAAATCCATCATAACGGTGCTTTATTTAAGTTATTTAAATGTCATATTTCTTTTGGACTGTTTTGGCTTATAAACAGTGCTTGATCTGTGCTTATTTTTATAATAATTCAAAAGAGATGGCTTTTTAACTGGAGAAAGCAATATTATGGATAGAGGACTTGTATTTTAGCTGGAAGCAACGGTTTGGAGTTTAAAACGTATTAATGATAGATTTGTTTATTACAATCACACAGCTTTTCACTTCAGAAGACATTAGCTGATGAACATCCTCTGGATTACATGTGGAGTATTGTGGTGTTTTTAATCAGATTCTGATTCTGACGGCACCCATTCACTGCAGAGGATCCGTTGGTGAGCAAGTGACGTAATTCTAAATTTCCCCAAATCTGTTCCAATGAACAAACAAACTACACCTTGGATGGCTTAAGGGTGAATATAAGCAAATTTTCATTTTTGGGTGAACTATTCCTTCAATATTTTCAGTTTGCAGGTTTCTAAAATATGAGAAGCAGAGGGTGAAAATAAGAACCTTAAAGGGGTCATGAACTGCCTGTGTTTTTTATTTTGTACTGTTCTCTGAGGTCCAATATTATCAAGATTTTTACATCAAAAAACATAATTTAGAAGTAATAAACTATTTTCTGTCCTGTTTTTAACCCCCCTCATCAGAACGCTCTATTTGAATAGGCGTGGCAGATTGTAGACTCGGAAGTAAACACCCACTGCTATGATTGGCTAATAGTTGTGTGTTTGACAGCCTACATCTTTCACAGATGGACGCTGCAGTGATTTAGGTTAGAACGCATAAATTTAGTTTCAGTTTTTCTGAAAACCCTGTGTTGAATCGTGTCTTGTTTGTTAACGAATCCACGGTAAAATGAAGTGAACAAAGGACCAAGTTCTTACTGATGCGGTCTGGCACTTCATTAAAAATAAAGTTAATCAAATGAAGTTTATTGTTTGGTTTCTGCATAGAACATAGTTCTGCATTCACCTCTCTCGTTATTTACACTACATGCATGAATCGATGGGCAGGGCTAAACAGGCAGCGATGTAGAAGCAGGCGTTGATGTTCTTCTGCAGAGGCGGTGCTTATACACACTATTACATCATAGAGCTGAACATTCCAAAAGCTGTGTTTTGGCAGACTGCCTTCAATATAAGCTGTTTTTATACCAATGAGAAAGTTTTGAGTTCTGAAACTTACAGGATGTTTTTATAGCACAATGACCTCTTATATATCAAAAGACCAAGGGAATTTTGATTTCTCAGTTCATGACCCCTTTAATAGAGGTGCAAGATACAAAACTCAACATCAAAGTACCCCCGTCGGACATTGACAGAAAGCAGGGAGTTACGCTGGATGCCGAAAAGACTGTCAGAAGAGAAAGGTATGTCTGCAGTTTTGTGTTTGACCGGATTATGTAAACATGTTCCACATGCAAATTTATTTAGCAATTAAAAAAGTCTACTTTTGGATGACACCATATATGCAATCGACATGCATGCGGCATCTTTCAGCACAAGTGACTGTGGATCCCTGTGCAGAAACATGCATGCATGTAGACGACATGCTGTAAGCCTCTGTCACACACCCCTTACTCCCACGCAGAATCAACAACTCGGTCTGTACCAATCACTGCCACTCTCTACTCCTGTGCTGCAGTGCAGCCATTTCAAAGAAAAGAGCGAGCCTGCATATGCATATGAGGAGCACTCACCGTTTGCTGCAGATCAGGGATTCCGATGCGGATGACAACTGCATTTCCGTGGAGATCCTCCATAGGTTCGGAGGTAGATTTAGTCCCAGGAGAGGCCCGAATGCTGTCATCTCCGTGATTACCGTTGGTTGGGGTGTGTTGTTGCCGCGGCCGGTCGAGAGCCTCATGTTTGCCGTCGGCAGGTGGACTGATAGGCATGCTCCGGGAGAGTGTGTGTGTGTGTGAGTGTGTGTGCGTTCTGCTCAACACGCCGGCCTCACAACCCTACAAGACAACATGCACCTGTCAAACTCATTCTAATGTACTGTTTAGGTTGTTTTTGGGAGATCTGATATTAGATGTATACTAGTAAGAAGCATGTGCTGCATTTGTGGCTACTAATGTCAAAATGTCACATCTTTACGTAAACACGGAGATGACATTTAACACAAATCAAGATAAAATGATGGGATGAGAGAGTTTGACAGAGACTGTGAGAAAAGAGAGAGAGAGGGAGAGAGGAACTCCACTGGTTGTGAGTGGTTGCCATGGACACTGTGAAGCAGATCCACTTGGGAATAATGGAAATTGAGGGAACCCTGCATCCCAAGTTACCATGGCAACTCAGCACTTTGCTTGTTCTGGTGCGCTACCACTTCCTCTTTAGAGACAGCTGTGCAAAATCACACACACACACACACACACACACACACTCACTGTCGGCCCTCCGTTTGGAGCATCGCAAGCAACAAACCACCAGCACTCTTGAACTCTTGACACCCATTTTAAATACTTAACCCTCTGAAGCATGATTACGTGCGCTACAAAAAGTCATTTTAACCATTCAGGGTGTGATGTTGCATCCAAAGCATCATAGGCAATTACTTTAGACCGTTTCCCATAATTCTATATGTCTGTCCTGTTTATATGTTTTTGCGCATTTTATATATGACAACATTCCCAGCAATGTTTGGTTCCCACATTAAATTCTGATTATAAAAATAATGCCTAAAAAGAACGTTTTGAATTAGTTTTCAAATAAATAACCTAAGGGAAACCAAATGTTAGGGGAGCGTTCTGTGTTTGCCTGGTACAGTCAACATGTCTGATTTACCAACTGTATGACTATTATCTTTTATGGCAGTGAAAAATGTCAGGACTCTGTCTGTTTTGATGAAATATAAACATTTGGAGTTATTATGTGTTATTGTTTTGAAGTAAAAAGATTCATTTTGCATGCTTCAGAGGGATAAATACCTTGTACATTTTCAGTCACACTAAGAATCAGTGGAGGAATATGCCTCATTCTTTTACCATACTATTATCACAGCCGGCCACATGTAGCCGTCCACCTACTCACTCATTCCAATGCAATCACACACAAGCTAAAACATTTCAGACACTCTTGACTATTGTCCACAGAGACAGAAGGGAAGTCCTCTATTACGTAACAGACATTGTCACAGAAAACATTAGATGGAAAATCCCTGTAAAGAGCAAGTATCATTTGCATCAGGATTGTTAAACTATACGACCAACAGAAACCTAACTAAGATCTGAGATGCCATGTTATGATTCAACTGAATTAAAATACTGAAATATAAAGGTTTGCGATCACTAACAATCAATTAATCAATTACATAAAATGATATAGAGATTCTTTTAGGCAGTATACCCTAGTGAAAAATAAATAGACTAAAATGTATTTGAAATACATTTATTTCATGCTCAGTACACTACATATACATTTAGATATGTATGTACTTAATAAAAATACCCTGCAATTGTACTTTTTGTATACTAAACTGGTATAGTTAAATTAGAACAACTCATTTTGTGCTTAATGCACTTTAATTGTGCGGAAGTAGTGCTGAAGTCCAATTAAAGATAAACTGAAGGATATTTGATTGCAAAGTGGAACTATTGCAAGTATAGTTTAGGTACACATTAAATATCTTGCATTTAAAGACCGATATTATTCAAAGATCATACAATCCTCATCAACAGTGACATTAAAACACATTTTAGGCTTAATATTAAGAAATGTGCATTGTGCACAAGTAGTACTCCACATAAAGTTGAATTATAATTTTTATATCAGTAAGACTCAAGCGATATGTCAGTAAATACGTTAATAGATTTGAACTATGCTTAGTATGAAATAAATATATTTTAAATACATTAATTTTTTACTAGGGTAGTTGTAACCAAATGTTGTTTTCAGAAGAAATCATAACAAAAGTTCCCATGATGTCTCATGAAGTTCCCAGCTGTTCCCATGATGCTAAAAGTGGTTTCTAGGAAGTTGTTAAGTGGTTGCTAAGGTGTACTGACTTATTGCCTGCTGGCTCAAGTAGTATCCACCCATAAGGCAAGACATTCTGCCAAGTTTCTTTCCTTAAGTGTAAGCGTTTTATCATCTTGCAGGCAAAATCATAAGTCTAATCACTTAGAGAAGTAATAGCACACTCTCTTTAACGTTCCATGTCACTTATAGTGCAAAACGGACTAATTGCATGCCAAAGTTTAGTATTTAGATATTTAGGGGTTTGTTAAAATCCCCAACAGGAATGAGCAATAGTAATATTTCTTTAGCAAGCACCACTAACAAGCTAGATGTATTGAAAACAAGGAAACAAGGAGGAGTTCACCTTTGACCTGGACTTCCCATGTGAGGTTCCTGTACATTCGCAGGTATTTTGAACTTTTTCTGTCTTTATTCCAACCGTTTTCTGCCAGTATTCCACAATGTGCAATTTGTTTTTGTAAAACAGCAGGGCCGAATGTTCTGGCACTCCCTCCGAGGTCTGAGATTTCAGGACACTTGAAGCCCAACCCTGATGCTGGATATTCCTGAGCAGGAAAACCGAGAGGAAATTACAGCAGGAAGGTCTCCAGACCATCTCAAACCATCTCAACCAACCAAAAGCATCGTTCGAGGGCCTCCACCAATAAGCAGCCAGGGTTCAGCATCTCGACCAATCACCAACGTCTTTCTATAAACACCTCAGGTGAGGCTACGTTTAAATCATTCTGGTTGTAATCAACATCTCTGTCATTCCTAATGTCACTCAATACAGCCTGTTCAATTTCCACTGTAAATTTAAGATGGATAAAATATAGCAACAAGAGATTATATGATTCTTTGATTAAATAAATAAGAGATTTTATTTATGCATGATGTTGGATAATGCATTTATCAAAGCATGTTGCGGTCACACCGGAAAGGATGCCAGTCTGAATGAAGAAATAATAAAGCCTTCATAATCCCATCAATTTTACATACAGAATCAACTCCCACATATTCCCACTTACACACACAAATACGAAGCAGCACTATCATTTCTTTAATCCAGCACTGTCACAGTCTCCAGAAACTTCCACTGGACCTGTTTTCATACTAAGCCCTTCTGGCTTTGTAATTTACTTCCCGTGATCTCAGCCCAACTTCCTGCCCTTCTTCCTGGCTGGATTGGGCCGAGGCTCCTCGGGATGTTTTTGCAGGAAGTATAGGAAAGGCTGCACGCTTCTGATAACTCCACTCTTTCCTCAGGCGATACAAAAATTCACCTCACACACATGAATGTGGAACAGAAATAAAGGCTACTGACACCCACACTCCTTCCTACAAATCTCACACACATGCAGTTACAGAGCAGTATCGTATCTATTTCCACCGCACATTAGAAGGGCCTCTAACGCAATTACAATATAGCACTAATATTGTAGTATAGTTCTTTAATGCTGAATATATCAATATTTGAAATCGCATATGAAGGCGCTGTGATAGATGACAGCGGCAAAAAGTCCTGATAGATTTCATTTCCTTTTGATTTCATCAGATCAAGGCGAAATCACATGAGTGTGCTTCTTCTGTTACATAAGCCACACCTTGACGTCTGGATCTGTGGGGAAGAACTTGACTGAAGTTATAAGACTGCAGCCGTTCTTCAAATCTTTGAGAGGTCTCTCTGAAATGCATTAATCTGAGTTTTGGGTAGTTTGACAAATAACATGTATATTCATTTTTTTATTTAAAAGAAAAATCATTTTAGTTTTTTTTATATAGAGTGGGGACCAAAGTCTTGTCCATTTTTTTTTTTTTTTTTTTTTTTTTTTTTTTTAAAAATTAA
>JAFVLL020026656.1:0-56386 GCA_021397915.2 Tor tambroides
ATGAGTCTCGATTTCTGCTGCGACATTCAGATGGTAGGGTCAGAATTTGGCGTAAAGAACATGAAAGCATGGATCCATCCTGCCTTGTCTCAACATTTCTGGACCATGTCAGTATGAAAATATTATTAACTAACAGTTTATAGCAGTTTGCAGTTCTGTTTGATTGAAAATTCAACAGCACAAAAAACTGAAAACCTTTTTCTGAAAGCTCATGGGTGCCCATACTTACTGTAGCTGCAGTGCAAAGGAAGGACAAACAGAGTTTTCTGCAGTGTTCTGAACACCTCCTGGCATAGTTTTCACAGCACAAATGGCAGCTTGTTTACCAGCTGACAGATTAGTTGCTCTCATTTTTTCAAACTATACCTGAAATGGATTTCTCAAACAAACCTGCCTGTTACAGACTTGACATCCAAACAAGTTGCATTGTGGTGGCTTATCTTTTAACTTGGTAGCCTACTAACACTGCCATACTGACTCATACCCATACAAAGCACTGTGTACTATGGTAATACAAAGGTACATTTTGCAGTTCAGTTTTGTTTCGTACATTTTCAGTGAGGCCCTAAAATGGATGCTATAAATTCAGTTAGAGGCCTTATTTTGATGTACTTGAATAGATGTTGATAACTTGGCCCAGACAGCCTTTTTTTGGCTGGGAAAAATCTGCAGATTTGCAAAAATATTGTTTGAATAATGTGACAACTGTGTAAAAAGAGTGTGCATGTGCAGTTGCATGTGTCAGTGTTGATCAATGTAACACTGACTTTAAACAAACTCCTTTTCAAACAGAGATGCTGCTTTTGATTAACACAACAGCAGGAAACAGAAAACAATGACCTCAAAATAACCCTCAAAATGTTTTTTTTGGATGATACAAGCACATCTGCACTCTACATCTGTAAATCTCAGTGCCATAAAGTGGTGTCTGCAAAAACACGGGTCAGACAAGTGCAAGAGTACAATCTGTTCAAGAACGGTAAACACTCAGCCAGTATTTTATAGAGGTCTTTTCATAGCTATAAGAAAAACGCATGTGCAAATATCCGTTATATTTAAAAAATATTTAATAATGTCACGTTGTGCGTTTATTAAGTAAATATAAATAGAATTCGCAATCGTGTTTTAAGTTTGACCACAACATGCTTCCAATAAACTGCGTCCCAAAAGACGCACTATACACTATGCATTTATACACTATGTACTTATGCACACTATGTACTAAACCATGTAGTGTATGAATTTTATAAGGTTATTTTGTCATTACTAATTGGAGTTTGATAGCCCCTCCCCCTTCGCAACATAATTAAATCTGCAACAGTTGAGTGCATGAAGTGTCTAACATTCTATACTTCAGTTTTTTGGTTAAGTGCATCATCAAGGTATTTAAAGTGCACTTTTTATTTTTTGGAATTTTCAGTGTGAACGCACTACTCGCACTATTTATACTACAAAACGTCATAGAATAGTGCATAAGTACACGATTTGGGATGTACCTATCCACCTTATTCCTAAACATGGAAGTAAGCCTATGGGCGAGACTTCCGGTTCATTAGCTGCTATAAGGAAATAACGAGAAGAATAACAACATGCAGTAAATGGTAAAACTGTTTTCAATACAAACCAGTGTCATAATTAAGATAAACTAAAATAATATGGTAAGACACACGAATATCAAGCAGCAAAATGATCGGTTTTGTACAACTAAAAATAGCTGAAGCAAATGTGACTGGAAGCAAGACCCATAAAATTTATAAATGGCCACGCCCTTTTTTACGAGAAGAATAGGGTGGATCGTCTTTGGATCCACATCGCGGGCGTGCCTCTGCTTTTCCTCATCTCAACAACTTTACAAAAAAGTTTTTGTTAAATTGGCATTTTAGTGGTGTCTGGATGAATCTGTTCCTTCGAACAGCTTGTTTCCAGAAGCGATTCAAAAAGTTGTTTTGAATGATTAAATTTCAATGTTTATCCAAATACCAAATATTATTAATAATTGTGTTTATTGTTATTGTAAGTGTCTAAATTAAGACTGTAGCAACCATAATCTTGGAAATATATGTAGTAATGGTGCGTTCATGCCATATCGTGATTACCGTAATTTCCCGCACATTTGTTTTAAAATTTGTGTCATTGACTTGCCAATGTAGATGTCTTCATACAAAAGTAATATGAACATAAACGAAAGACATGCAGCACAGTTATCTAGGCTATCCATGTAATAACAACCTAAAGAAATAATTATAAAGTGTAATAATGACGCATTTACATAGCAACTGTTGCTTGTATTGTGTTTTACAGCTGCCAGTAACATTCTTTCATGTGGGTTCATTTTGTTGACTGTTGCTATAAAAACGGATAATCCCCAGTCCGAGGACGTGAACAGCACTGAGTTGAACGTCACATATCGTCATCTTGGAATTACGTAATTACAACATAGCGTGAACGCAGCATAATGAACTCTTTTCACAAGACTGTGATGACGCGTTTCAATGGTCATCAGCATTGTAAATCCTCTGAAGTTTTTTTATATTTTGATTTTTTTTTTTAAATGAATGTACATTCATAACACAATACTTTGTATTATATCACCTTTGCATCAAATTACAAAAAAAAACCTAGTTAACGCTAATGCAAGGGTGTTTTTAATGCAGCATCTATGGGATATTTCTCTCTTCTGACTGCCGTTATCAGTCTCTCTCAATCTTTATTTTATTTATTTTGAAAGTTGTGAAAATGCTAGTGGAGTTTTTCTTTTGCTGTTTGAACTGCTCTTGAAGTTAACCCAACTATGACGACTTCCGCTGCTGAGAAAGCCGGAAATGTGAAAAAGGTCCAATAAACAATGCTAAAACTCTAATTTACAGTATAGGCTACAGTTCCTGACTAGACTTTTTTCATGTTTTAATAGGCTACTATTTGTTTTTGTTCATTTATTTATTGAATAGGCTATGTATGTAGGTATGTATGTTGATCAAATGGACATGGGCTATTAAATGGGTACTTACCTTTTTTTAGTTTGTGTGTGTGTGTGTGTGTGTGTGTGTGTGTGTGTGTGTGTGTTTCTGCTATTCGCACCATCAGAAAAATCCTCGATATAGGCTCCAAATGCTCTTAATTGTCAGCTCACTCATCGGTTCTCAGCTCATTGTGATTCGGACATGTTCGCTTTCCGGCCGAATGAGTCATAGAGTTGTTCACTCGTGACCGAATCGTTCAGCCCAGTGCGATGAGCGAATAGTTTAGTGAACCGGTTCGAATGATTCACGGAGAAGATCCGATTCTGAAAGAACGATTCGCTCACGGATCGGACTTCGCTAGTAGACACGGTGTAAACGCAAGATAGGGAGGGGGGCGGATTTCAGGAGCTCTCCACCACAAATTGTCCTTACACCACAGGAATGAAGCAAATCAAACGGACGCCCAGCACACAGTTATTTTGCATAACTTTATGGTTTATTATCTAAATCCGCGTCTTTTTTGTTTCTCATAGACTTAACAGGGAAAGTTTTATATCTGAGGAGGAATACCTGGCAACGAACGGAACGCATCATCCGCAAACCGTCACACCTTCGCCTCATCATTTGAGTGCGTTGAGGAGATCGGATCTGCTTTCGGACTGCATTTTCTTGTTTGTTTCTTTTTGGGGGTGAGGGACAAGTCCCTTGAAGTACGTATAATTTTCTTTTACAAAATGAGTGTGGATCTCTAGTTCTGTGCCCCGGTTTTCAGTAGGTTTGTGCGGATCATCTTGTGAAGTAGTTTTAGTTCCCGTAGACTGTTGTGTTGTCTCCCTTTTCTCTTTCTTGGATGCTGGAATTTAAGACTGACAGTCCCGTTCTCTCCTCATGCTCATGAAAACAACTCTCGGATGGTAAGGATTCCAGAGAATGGTAAATGATCGATGGAAAATCATGAACAGTGTTTCAGAACTCGAGGATGGACAGCAGCATAAATCGCAGGTATGTTTCACGCGCATCATGTAGGGAGCTATTAGACCTGTGTCGATGCATTCGTGATGCTCAGGCAGGTCAAAAACTATAAATATGACCATATGCAGGTCTCATTGCGTTTATATAGGCAGCAAACAAATTCCATGAGATCTTACTCAGAGCTGAATATTTTGAAACACATGCCTCTATTGACAAATCTCGAACACGTCATGCGACGTGAGGAATAAACTATTTGTTTAAACAAATATTTGATTCAATTATAGTAAGAAATTTTATTATTTGCCTTTTTGACTATTCTGTGTCTTATAACTAATTGCTTTTGATTTAAGGAGTATGACTATTTTTTGATATATATATATATATATATATTTGTCATTCAAAAAATACTATAATGGAATAGAATAGAAGTTAGACCATAATAATTGCATGCAGAAAAGAGTCTTAATAATAATAATAATAATTATAATATTTAAATATTGATATACAAAGAGCAAAATGGTCAGCATTGCATACTCTTTGTCAGAACAAGTACAATTTAGTGACAGCAAATAAAATGTACAAAATTGGTGAATTTAAAGAATCATATACACAGTATTTACTAAGAATCACTCAAAATGATTTGAAAGCAGAAAATCTTTGGTAAATTTTGCAACCGACTGTCGCCCAAGCGGATGCTGATAATCTGACAATACCAAAATATTGACAGATTTATCGTTTTAAAATAAGTTTATTGCTAGTAAAAAATAAGCCCATTTAGTTCTCAAGCGTTCAGGGTGATATAGTACCAGTGTCAGATGATACCTCTCTCCATGCCCTCTGCACACGAGGGAATACATTTGTTTCTATTATGCAGCTCACACAGAACTAAGGGATTAAGCTCAGCCCCTCCATGTATGAGCGACTGCATGTCTGCCAGAAAATTTCACTCATGAGTGCTGGAAGTTCATGCATTCACTGCAGAGAGAGCACATCACAGATCTGACGGTGGAGCTCAGCGTGCTGAAGGGTGTTGCATCTTTGCTTTCTTTATCTCTCACTGTCTATTTCAAAGCTTGTTTGAAAAAATCTATAGCCTATCTCGCCACTGCCTGCATTTCACAGCCACTGTAATCTGCTGCGAGCATTTATGGGGGAATGTACAGAACATGCTGTTTATAGCAATCCTGATTATAGAGGTTTAAGGATGGGATCACGGCCATAACAGCTGTTTATTACTGCTATCATCCTCACGTGGCGTCCTCTAACCTTCTCTCAGTGGGGGTGTGAAGTGTGCATAATACAATGCCCTTTCAGGAATATGTCAAGCCCTGCTTGTGAAGCGTCAACATCAACACGAGCCGCTTGTTCTAATGGCACTTCTTTATTTACCCGTCTTGTGTAACTGAGTCATTTTAACACGCAGCACAAATGAAGTGCCGTGCCAGTTTATCAAACTGCCTGGGCTTGTTTGCTTTGTGCTGCATAAGTTATTTTAGGGGTTGTTAATTAATCAACGTGAATTCGTCTGCCATCCATTTCTGACTGATGTTTATTAATAAAATATTCACTTGGGAGAGAGAAAGAGAGAGAGAGGAGGGGTGGGATCTCATGGGACGAATAAAACTGTTCACCTGCTGTGCTGGAGCGTTCAGACTTTGATGGACACGATTTGTAATTCCTCGTGCTGCTCTTTGTGCCTTGATTTTTATAGTTGAGTATAATAGGTGAAGCCTCTGGTCCGTCGTGCAGTGGTTAAAAATAGGCTTAAGGGTCCTGTGAGACAGGCGTACAGGTAAAAGAAGGATTTGCATTTTTTAGCTTTCCTTCAGCGATGTGGTGTGTGTGTTATATAATGGCCAAAGGAGTCACAGTAAGCTAGTTTAAGTTGCAGGCAGTAACATTATTGTATGGAGTGGTCAGATGGACTCATTAACTCCTTGTTCCTGGAGATTTTTTATTGTCGGCCCACCCGTGTTATTCTTTAAGGTCTACTCCTGCAGACACACACACGATCACGCTCTGGAACAAAAGAGCTGCAGTGATTTTTAAATCTCTCTTTCTGTCATTATTTACCAACCTTCGTGTCTTTCCAAAACCGTATGATATATATATATATATTTTTTGGTGGAACACAAAAAGAGGTGTTTGGAAGACATTTTTGAATTTTGACCAGTGGTCACCAAAAGGACCTTAAAAAGAGCCCACACAAATCATGCACTACAATCTACAGGGCTGTTCGCGTCAAGAACAATGACTATATGTTTTAATAAACATTCTAATTCTATGAGAATAGGTTCACTCTTGAAAGTAAAGGTTCTTTTTTGTCATCTGTGGTTCCATGAAGAACTTTGAAGAACATTTCCATTGTACAAGTGGAAAAATGTTCTTCAAATGGTTATATGTTCTTTGTGCTTTGAAAATAATGGTTCTTTGGGAAACCCAAAATGGTTATTCACTGTGAAAACCCCCTTTTGGAACCTTTATTTTTAAGAGTAATACCACAGCTATAATAACGATGATGAAAAAGAGGAACGATATTGTTGATTGTCCAGCTGATAAAAATGTTGACAATCAGAATGCAGCTGAATTTAAAGAGGTTGAGCATTTAAAGCAGCAGACAACATAACTGCAGTTTGTGCTTATAAAAACTAAATGTAATTGTTCATTGGTGTGGACACTAATATAATTATCATTTTTGGTGTGAATGAGCCTCACGTCTTGAAATCACGTCTTCAAATCTCATTCACTCATTCAAAGGGTTGCGAAAAGTCTTTGGTTTTTCGGTGTCTTTTACCCTATTTGTGACATGCCCAATTTGGATGTTCTCATATTCACATTGCACAAATGAGAGCAGATTATAGAAAATTGATCATATGCCTTTTGACTTGGAATATAGTGCACGGTTTGTATAGACTGCTGTTTTCATGATGCTTTATGAATTTTTATGTTGCCGTCTTGTCATTTCTGGAGCTTGACAGCCCCTGGTCACCATTGAGTGTCATTGTATGGGAGAGAATAGCATGAACATCCTGCCAAACATGTCTTTTCCTTCTCATTCGGGTTTGGAACGTCATGAAGGTGAGTAAAGAATGACAGAACATCCGTTCTTGAGTGAACAGTCTGTTTCTTTAAGCTGCTACTGTATTTTTAACCCTGGAAACTGCAGGCTAAAACACCTGACTGGTTCTTCAGAGCAGGTAATTGATTTGCTTGTCGGCTTTTTGACTTAGAGGCATTTTACTATAAAGGGCTGGAGGGATTGAGGATTTTGAAAGCTGTAAGAAACATTTGCCATCCTGTAGAGCTGAAAATTGAGCAGTGGCCATTACAACTTGCAGACTTCGTCTCAGCACAGGATGATAGCAGCCACCTGAAGTTAAATAGAGTTTTATCAATTCATTTTCCTCTCAAATGTGTCAAGCTGCTTAAGTTGTAGTAGCTATTAGGATTTGCAAAGTGAACAGACTTGCTGACAGCCTGGGTAGCTTTTCATCAGGACGAAGTGTAGATGTGGAGGAAACCCAGATACTTTATCTCTAGAGTTAATCTTTGGAGAATCTGCGAAGTCGTGCCCAGCCGTTGTCTGCTTTCTGTCCAGCAATTCCCCATTGGCGCGAACAGCAATTCAATACGGCCAAACAAAGACAATGTGAGAGATGTTTACCAATTGTGTGCTGGACACAATGGGGATGGAAAGTCCAAACATGTGGGCCGAAATTCATTTCTTCGGGATGCTTGTCAAACACGGCGCTGCCAATTAAACACTCCTCCAAAAACCTGGAAGCCTGCTGTTCTGTAATGAAAGCTGTAACCGCATGACTGAACATAGCCATTATGTGTGTATGGGATAAAACACTGGATACCTAGTGTGTCCCCTAGCTTAATAAGTATGCTGCGACGACTCTAAAACACTTCCCATTTCATTATGTCGTGACGCTCATGTGCTTCTTCAGCCGTATTAATGACAAAACCCTGCTTATTCTCTTCTCAAAGCCATTTATTTCCTCTCACAATAGTACTTATGATATTTTATGTTTGATCCAGGAAAAAAATGGGTTTAAATCAATCAGTTGTGGCCCAAATTAAAAAAAAAAAAATCCTTCAAAACCCCTCCACTTTCCATCCTTGTGGTGTTTTGGTGTTTATTGTGGCTGGAAATGCTACCAGAATTTCAGCCCTATCCTTTCAACCATACCTTATTTCTCGTCAGTCCCTCCTGTATGCATAATAAAGTCTTCTGGCCTTGGTTGTAGCACACTGACAGTGGATGGATGTGAAAGCTATAAAGTCCCTGCAGATGTATGGTTTTCCCTTCTCTGCTGTTATCTGTGCTGGATATCCATCACAGGATTGTGGGGCTATTTGGGGGCGTATGAATCCTGATATATGGAGTCCCACGGGCGAGGGTTTTCGCTGTAAGAGTAGTTGTATAATTATAGGCCATCAACGGCTCTCCTAGATGGCGTCTGTATATCAAACTGTCATGGATCGTTTTTTCAGTGTGATGGAGCGAATGTTATTTGGTTTAACCTCTGACATCATTCGGGTGATCCCCGACGTGTCTCTTCCCTCTCACCTTCAACAATAAGGAATGATTTTTAAGATGAGGTATGGGAGTAAACAATCTTATTTGCTCTGGGTCAGATCTGTTGACATTTTGCAAAAGCCACCTTTATTTAATTCAAGATTATAGACACACCTTTTGGTATTTATCTTGTGTTTGACATTTCTTCTCTGCTTTTGAGATTAAACCCATCTTTAGTCAACCTGAATGAAACAGGAGACACTATGCTCAAAAAGCTTATAAAAATATGTGGACATTGTTGACTAATTTAAATTCATTAAACAGTTGCACTGTTTTGCAAACTGTATATTTAAATGCAAAACATGCATCTTGTTAATTTTCCCAATGGAAAAGTGCAGCATGCAAATTGTTTTCAGCACGTGCAATGCTGAGATTTTATTACAGTTTCAAAGTGGCACTTTCATTCTGCAGCACAAACTCTCACCAGAGCAATGGACGCAGTCAGTGATGTTGCTTGACCAGTTGTGTTTAAGAGTCAGCAGTTTTCACAGCTTTTATTTTTGGTGGTTTGTCCTATTTTTATTGACACAGGCAGTAGAGAGGCGACAGGGAATTGGTGGGAATGGGAACAGGAGGCAGACCTGGATCTCCCACGAGGACCACAGCTCAACTTGTCTAGAGCATGTGTGTGTGTGTGCTGCTAGGCATGGCATTTTTATGTAACATTATATATATATATATATATATATATATATATATATATATATATGACCAAAAAAATATTTATTTATTTAGGTATAGCATACCACCTGACACCGTCACTATGGTCCATAATATTTGTAAAAAAAAATAAATAAAAAATATATATATATATATATATTTATATTAGTGTTTAAGTTTTATTTTATAGCAATCAAGCTTATTTTTGCATGAAAGGTGTGCTTTTTAAAAAAAAAAAATGAACACAACTTTAATATTTTGCAATAATAATTCAATGCATTTACGTATTGTTGAGTCAAAGGCCTTGAAACAGAGCGGCGTTAAATGGGATAATATGATGCATTGCGACAAATACAAAATAGAACATTACGTGGTATCGACACAGTTATCCAATCCAATAAACAGCCACATATGGTGGAATAAATACAAATGGAGTGGCATTTGCCGTATTATAATGAGCAGGGGAGTGTGAAAATTATAGCCACAAAGCCTATTAGTCCAATGTATTAGAGGAAAGATAATCATATAAAGCAAGTGCTTAAGGCGGTCAGTTCTTTGTTTGTCGCCTGGGGAATAAAAGCTGATTTTGAATGTGGTGGATTGTGTTATTAGGAGACAGAATCTCCTGCTGGAGCCAATTGGGGTGGACAGATTATGATCTAGGTGGATTGAATCTGGCAGTATGAGGGATTTGTACGTGACAATGGCTGGCAGAGATTTGTTCAATGTATTGGAAGGTCAGAGCATGCAATTTTTGCTGCTGTTGGAATTGACCCTGGAGTGGCCTTCCACTCGTGCACTTTTGTATAGCAGTAACAGACAGCGATAGCACAGATAAAGATATTTTCTCTGGTGCCTCAATAAAAGCGCATGTTCGTTTGCTCATACTGCATTCGGTCTGCAAGGGATTCACAGAACGGATGTGCATCTGTTGTCTTTATCGGGATGTTTCAGGTAAATTCAGCTGAGACTTTTAGTTTTGAGCTTTCTAAAACATCCACCGGTTTCTCAGTGGTGTTTCTGAGGGAATTTTCTGCGAAGGCTGAGATGTTAATCAATATCAGGAACACTGATAAAAGATTGTAGTGGGTCGATATACACAATAAAACATCAAATTACTGTATCAACATGTAGTCAAAATAAACTTAAAATCTCTTAAAGTAATAAAATTTATTTAAATATTAAAATTCAATAAAACACACACACTATATGTACAGTACAGTATGTACATATATAAATGCATATGTATAATACAATACATTAATACAAAAACTTAATCTCAAAGTAAAAAATGTAATTTTATTTAAATTTTATTTAAAAAATGTGTACATTACTATGTACAGTATACACACACAAAACAGTTTAGTTATATGTCAGAATATGTAGTCAAAATAAACTTCATATTTCTAAATGAAATAAAATGTAATTTAAATATTAAAATTAAATAAAATATTTTAAAATAAAATATTTGTGTGTGTGTGTGTGTGTACATACTGCACATACCTTAAATATATAGTAAATATATAATTTGATATATTTTTACTTAATTTCATTTTTTAGCACATCCTCACTGTCTCTTCCTGCAAATCCTGCTGTTGCTGTTCAGATTTCTGTTCATGTCTCTTAGAAGGTCTTTAGTTCCATTCACACTCGGGGCAATTTGTGGCAGTTGTGGCAGACAGTTCTGTTGATGTATTCAGCGAGTGATTAAAGTAGTTTTCTTGCTATCATCAGCAAATGATCCTGACGTTATGGCTTGCAGTCGTAACTGAAATGTTGAGAACATCTTGTGGTTGATTTTTTTTGGTCTGTGTGCTAATGAAGTTATATTGGCCATTATCACGACTGGTGGTCTGCTTCTATCGCTTCTGTCAGGAAATCAGTGTGCATTGGCTTTTCAGTTGATTTCTGTAAAAACGCTAATATAATTGTCACTTACAGCGATTCAGCAGCATGCAGGACAGGACGATTTGCTTTCTGCCAGTCAATTGGTGTGATTTACAAACTGGATGATGTTTTAGGTGCTCTGGGGAAAGGGCAGTTAATGTGAAAGATCACCAGTCTTTTAAGACTAAGTGCAAGTAATGATTTAAGACAGGATACCTCGGCTTTTCTGATCTCTGTCGCTGTGGTGGCCATTTTGAAGCTGAGTGGTTTTAAAAAGGAGAGATGGAGATTAAACACGTCTGAAACAGGACTCAGCTGTTCTGAGCTCTGTGAATCCCGGAAGCCTTCTGCATTTTCAACCTCTCTTGCCCATATTTTTCCCTCGCCAGATTGTCTGATCTCATAACTAGACCTAGGGCTACACTACTGGGCAATGTAAATTGAATATTCACAATTTAAAAAAGGTAGTCCACCCAAAAAAAAAAAAAAAAAAAAAAAAAAAAAAAAAAATTTACTAAGCTTCAAGTTGTTCCAAACCTGTATGAGTTTCTTTTTTCTGTATGACATAAAATAAGATTTTTCTTTTGAAAAATAGTAGTAATCAAACATTTGATGGTCCGCATTGACTTCCATTGTGTTGAAAAAATGTTATGGGAGTCATATTTTGTTGCCAGAATTTCTTCTTTTGTGTTTAGCAGAACAGCATGAGGGTGAGTAAATGAAGAGAGAATTTTCTACCTCTTTAAGTATGATTGTGAATATTGCAATATTGTTAATGTGGATTTTTAACTTTTAAGTTTCCTAAAGATTGTATCATGCATTTTGAATTTAAGATGCATCATCTCTTAAAAAAATATGATCAGAAGTCTCTGTTTGGCATTTTCATGAATGTAAAAATATATGTAGCCATATATTATTTTTAGTATTAAATTAATTTTAGTGTTATTTTTAATATATTACTATATTTTTAATATATATTTTTTAAATATATTATTATTATTATTATTATTATTATTATTATTATTATTATTATTATTATTTGTGTTAATTTATTGAAAAATAGTGTGGTAAAACATGAATTCATCAATAATGATGATGATTAATAATAATAATAATAAATTATTATTATTATTATTATTATTTGTGTATGTGTTTCAGTTCATGTATTTTGAATCTAACTGACATCAGTCAATAAATAAAATTAAAATGTATATGACAAAGTCCTATCATTGTCCTTGTTTGTTTTCTTTTTGGCTCTCTGTTTGAAAGTATTGTGCAAAATCTGATCTTTCATTCTGTTTCTAAGGATGTTGACTTGCATATGATGTGATTTTATTGTGTGGACAAAAACGATTGCTACACTATTTAATGTATTATGCGCAACATATGTTTTTTGACTGCTCTGCAGTTAGAAGTTTCACATCAGTAATCTAGTGTTTTTTTGATGGCAAACAAAGCTCACAATTTTTTTGGGGTAGCCAAGCAACAGCAGAACAGTCATATAATCATTCTATCTCAACATGAACAGAAGAGGAGATGATTTTCTGCAGATACAACAGTGTTGCATATAGATGATAGGGTCTACATTTGGAAAACTGGGGCTTTGCTGACAGCTCCTTTTAGCTTGAAGCCATATAGAGAGGATGCTAATGGCCATTCTGCCCTGTGTAATGTCTCGCAGAACCTTAAATCTAAGGCATTGCTCATTACGACATCCAGCTCTGCTTTCTGCCAACCACCCACTGACTGCACCTATAGATTTCCTGTTGTATCGCATTCAAGTTTCTCCATAACTTCCCCAAACCTTTGCTGTCAGTAGTGGCCAGTAAATAAGGCATTTACTGTAGAGATCTACCTCATCTATTTTAGCCTCTTGTAACACTAAAAGCTGGCCAACCAACTTTACAGTGGCCTCGGATATATCAAGTGTCTGATTGGAATGTGAAACCTAGCAACATAACCACAACCTTCTTCATTTGACTGGACTGAAGGAAAAATAATCAGACTAATTTCACCCCCATATCACATCTCACTGAAACATGGCACTGGCCTAATTGTTTGAAATAACAATTATTTCTTCCATCAGGGATTCCTGTAGAGCCCCTGGAGGACCATAAATTTCTTACACAGGCTCTGTGGGTAGACATATATAAAGCATATATGAAATATGCTCTAATAGACTACTGTATATGTTCTACATAAGCAGATATGGAGCATAAAGTTGCTTTAACTTAAACTTTTTATGGAAAGTAATGCATTAAAGGTGGGGTATGTACTTTTTCAAAAACGTGTTAGAAAACTGAGTCGGGGCCGAGTACCAAAATAAACTTGTAGCCAATCAGCAGTAAGGGGCGTGTCTACTAATGATATGGAGGAGAGAGCGTTCAGTGAACAGCCGAGCCAAGCGACAGAAAGATAGAGATGGCAGATAAAAAACAAAAGTGGAAAACGTCTGTGGAACGATAAGGCAAGAAGTGGGACCCGTGTAAATATCGGATCAGCTTTCCAGCGCTGGAGAGAACTCAAGGAGTGGAAGGCCTGTGATCGGATGCCGAGGTTGCTTTGGTTCTTCTCAATAGGTTAGTAACACCGTGTCTACACCGGATGCATCACGCCGCAACAGCTAACGTCTGCCTACACTGGACGCGATAAAGCGACCGTTGAAAATCATTTGAAATTTGTGTCAGTACGTCATAAATAGAACGCTGCAGCACTTTTCTGTCGGAGATTTGTCGCGCCGCACAGCATCCAGTGTACACAGCATCACTGATTATAATGACTTGTATAGTATGCTGTCGCACCGCTCGCATCCGGTGTAGACACGGTGTAACATTGGTTTTGCTTTGTTTCACAGAACTAATCGTTGCCTGGGTTGTGTAGGCTACATATGTGTGGGGTGGAGCTATCAAAATAGGGGCGAGACCTTTTTGGGGTAGGGGCGTGTTTGTTTTGGTGATTTCAAATATCAACATTGGCTTCCAGAAATCGCTTACCCCACCTTTAAGTTACTTTTGTGTTACTTTTTGTCACATGAGCTGGGATTTGATTATTTATTCTTTAATAACAAAAAACCCAAACATTATATTTTTGGCAACTGTAAAGGCCCTTTCACACCAAAAGTGAAATGAATCAGCCTCAGCCTGAAGAAAGTGCCACTGCACCTCACTCCCAATGTCTCTCAACATGGGGAGAGCTGTCAGTGAATAAATCGAAAAACAAAGTAACTTGTATTACTTTTTTGGACTTGTAACCCAGAGGTCGTGGGTTCGAGTCTCAGGTCTGGCGGGGATTGTAGGTGGGGGAGTGAATAACCAGCACTCTCTCCACTCTCAATACCACGACTGAGGTGAGACCCTTGAGCAAGGCACCGAACCCCCAACTGCTCCCCGGGCGCCGCAGCATTGGCTGCCCACTCTTCCGGGTGTATGTTCACTACTGTGTGCATGCACTTGGATGGGTTAAATGCAGAGGACAAATTCCGAGTATGGGTCACCATACTTGGCCACACACCACTTCCCTTTCCCCTTATCTTACTAGTTACTGGAAAAAAGTAATATGAGTATGCAACTTGTGTTACTTGTAATTTGTTACCCCCAACACTGGTAATGAAGGACAGTTTGACTGTTCAATCACTATTACTAAATCATCACCTTTTTCTTCTGCTTAGCATAAAGACTCCTTTATCCAAATTGACCACTGGATCAATGCCAATGCCAATTATCACTTCCTCTTGGGAAATTTTGGCTTCATAATCGTAATTGTAGCATGGTGTGCGTTCAGATGACTTTGGTCAGTAATATAAAGGGCAATTTCATATTTCTTTATCTTTTTCAAGACCCAAGTGAGAAAGAATGTGCTTTATCCTTAATTCTATATATTAAAAAAATGAAGCATTAATTGTGTAATTGACTTTTATATAGATGTTTTATCATTTGCAACACTCAGTATAGTGGCTTTAGGAAAAGAAAGGATTGCTTTGATTGAAAAAATGGCTGCATGGAAAATAGCAGGAACAATCTGAAAAGTATAGTTTTTTTTGCAGTTGGTGACATGTTATATAAAACGTAATCTTGGCACACAGTTTGAGAGATTTCAGGGCTTCATTCAAGTAGGTAGGAGTAGTTCTTGTGTCTGCTTGGTATTGCATTGCTTTTTCTCTCAACATCCAGTGTCATCATTGAAAATTGTTGTGGAAACGTTGTGTTTTGCTTTCCTAGGCAACCATGAAGCCTTTTCAGTAAACTGTTTTGTGACCATTAATAGGATTTTTACAATTCAACAAAACAGTCCTGTTAAATGGCCCACTTGTGGAATGATTGGTCGGGTTGTGTATATGAGGCTTAGCAGAATGCAAACAGAGAGAAGTGTCAGATTGCCAACAGTTTATGAAAATATCACAAGTGGAGCTGCTATGTTACCCTGTAAATGGTGATGTTTTCGTCCAAAGGTAATTGGACAAAATTGAAATACTGTGGGTCTTCATCTGGATTTCTTATGAGCATCACAGCCCAAAATCTGTACCATGTGCGTCAGTCACTAACAAAACAAGTGGCATTAAATCACCCCGGCCCACCTTTACTTTTACTGTGCATTTGTGTTGACATAACATCCCTGAGTTTGTGCATGTGGCTTGGGATTTCTGATGGCTTTTAAAAGGCTGTTTTCGGTGCCGCTCTAACCCGGGGTCATCCTGGTGTGATGCCACCTGCTGGAGGCGCAAATGGATTTGACCTCTACGGAGAGAGCCGGTCATCAACTAACAGGGATTTTAGAAGCATATACACATCATACTTGGAAAGCCAGAGATGAGGGGCCGAATTATTGCGCTCAGACACACACAAAAACCAGTTTCATACTTCTCAACTGCTTTGGCAGCTGTCAAGTCACATCATATAAAGTGAGATGGAATCCATTATGGACAATCTAATTAGTTTCTGCACTGTGAAGCCCTAACCGGCTGTGTCATTTGAAATGCTCAGCACATGCCAGGGTTCAAAACGCACGCCATTCAGGGGGTTTTGTGTGCAAATTACCGGCTAATTCTTGAAGGTCCCCATTTTGAAGCGAAGTGCATTTCGTGATGGTGTTCATAAGTGTGTGAAAGCTGCAATTTATTGAACGTCTGTGCATAATACACTGAATTTTAAAAAGATTTCCATTGGCAGTATTCTTCTGTTCCTTCTATTTTGGATTTTTAAAGATGTGACTTGAAAACATTTTCTCTGACCCTTACAATACCGCAGCGTTTTATGGAAATGTATCTCAGATTCTTTCAGCGAGACATTTCCTCCCAGTAGTATTTCCTGCCACTTTCTAACTATGGCTTTCTGGGGGGAAAAATGCCTCTCTGTAACAGAAATAAATGACCATTATTAAGCACCACAAGCTGTGACTTCCCATGAGTGATAGAATTTTTCCATTTGCTTTTTCTTCCTCAATTGCTGAGCAGAAACACTTCAAAGTCCTCCATCACCTGTGTTTTTAGAAATTTTGTGGCCTTTAGGATTATATTATGGCATATAAGGGTAAGACCATTATGTTTTCTATTCAATTCAATTCATTTGAAATTGAATTGAATGTAGTGATAGAGAAAGACAATAAATAGATGGCACAGCTAGTTTACCCCAAAATAAAAATAATTTTACTCATGTTATTGAAGTACTAATATGCACTATTTAGTGGAAGTTAACATTCATAGGTGTACCTTTGATGGTATTGCCCCAGTTAAATGTAATTTTTTTTTTGTTGCATATTTTCTCTGCCAGTGAATTTTAAAGGTATAGAATTGGTATCAGAATCGAATCAACAATTGCTGCAATTTCCCCAAATGACCAGTGCTATTTTAGTATTGTTTATATTCTGTTATAGTATTTATTAACATTTTGAATTAGCTTTTATTTTTAAAATATCAGTTTTCATTTTAATTCCAGTTTTAGTAATTGTGTTATATGCTTTTGTAATGGTTCTAAATTAGTTTTTTTATATATATATTTCTAATCATCTTGAATTTTGTTTTTAGTTTTTAGTTTATTTCAATTTTTTATTAATTTAATAATTCATTAATTAATAAATATTTTGTAAATAACTATTTAAATATTTATTTATTTTTAATTTTATTTTCCGAGGAAACATTTTATTTTCTTTTTCAGTTTTTCGTTGTTTATTTCAGTATATTTTGTTAATTTTCATCTTTATTTCAATGAATAAAATAATTTTTAATAAATTTAGTTTTAAGGTAACAATATTGACACTGTAGACGACTCTACAGTTTTACCCAAAATTAGCAAGATGTATAAAAAAGCTTTTTCTCTAGTTTCTATTTAACCAAGCATTTTGCAATGTTTCAGCTGTAAAATGATGTAAAGTTCCTCTGAAATCTTGTTCATTTCAGACTCCCAAACTAAATGTCACAACTGGATTTCTCCTGAAAATTTCTCATTCCTTTGAACTTTTGCTTGAAGGATGTTGAACTTCTTGTGCACAAGACAACCAAAACAACATTTCACTTGCTGCTCAAACACTGCCAAATAACACTTTGAGATCTGTTTGCTCACTGCTGGCATCACACAAATAAGAGGCGCTGTTCGCTTTTACGTCTTATACATTTACTTTCTCTCATATGGCATCCATTGGTCCGTGAGTATGTGTCTCTGTGTGTGTGTGTGTGTACAGGCTGATCTTTTGTCCGTTGCAGTTTTGATCCAGCGTGTCAGAGCAAAGCCAGAACCGACTTCTGTGTGTCAGCCATTAGGGAGCGGAGAGGAAGAGTGTGAATGGTGACTTATGGCATCCCTGCAGAAGCTGCTCTCTGGAGCCCAGAAGAGGCCTGAAAGACAAATCGCTGCCTGCACACATCGCTGCCTGTCCTTGGAGTGCACTGACAGGCAAGCCTGCAGAGAGAAGGCACTGTCACTGCTGCTTGCCACTCTGCCGAGTTACGCATACACAAGCCCCAAACACACACACATGCACCACACGCTGAGGCTAAATCATGTCACCAGTCAGTTGAGTGGACACACACTACAGTTACAAACACTTTTTGTTGTGTATAGCAGTAAATATATGCTTTGCCTTGAAGATATTGTGCACACTCCCAAAGTTTATTTCTTTGCGGGTGCTCATGCAGTTACCAAAGTATCAACTTTGTCTCAGATGTTTCTTAAGCCCAGTGAATGCTGCAATTTTTTCACCACAGTTACGAGGGTGATATTTGCACTTTTTACAACAGTTCATTAAAGAAAAAGACATTGCTACATCAGCAAAAAGTTCAGCAGAATTAATTGAATTAAAGTAGGAATTTTTTAAATGTTTTTTGAAAGTAATCTCTTAATCCCACCAATGTTGAATTTATTTGTAACAGTAATATTTTAAAATATTATTACAATCTAAAACAACTGTTGTCTATGTTATTATATTTTAAAATGTGATTTATTACTGTGATGGCAAAGCTGAATTTCCAGCAGCAATTACTCTAGTTCATGGCGTTCATTCTAATATACTGATTGGGTGCTCAAGAAACATTTCTTATTAATATTAAGGTTAAAAACAGTTGTTTAATATTGTATGAAATTATTATTATTATTATTATTATATATTAAAAACAACAACAATAATTAAATAATAAAAGACTATGTAAATAAATAAATAAATAAATGTAAGTATAGCACAGATTATGCAACATTGTAAGATATTTTGAGACCATATTGAATTCTTTCATTTTTGATTGTGGACATTTTGGTAAATCTGAGCGTAGTTTGAGACATTGTGGAAATCCCTTCTGAAACTCTGAAGCAAATCTGAGATTAAAAGATTCATGAAAAAGTCTCCATTTGCTTTCCATTTAAAGATTTGAGATATTAAAGAGAGCTCAGTTGTGATTTTTCTTTCCTATAGCTGAAGAGGCAAGAGATATTCAACAAAAAGGGCAGGCGTACATTTTCACACAAGTCCAAGTTATCTAAGGTTTCCAGAAAGGAGGTTTAGGGTCAGTGGAGGAGGACTATGATTAAAAATTGATGGCTGAGATTTCAGACCCACTTTAGCTGCACATGACGGCCATTTCGTGAAGCAACATGTACCGTTGAAGTGTTGATTTCCTCTATTCGCAGTGGCACCCACTTATTTCCTTTGAGATGGTGAGAGGACGCAGAGCTCAAAGTCCGACCGCTTCTCTGCAAATGCCTTCGATAAGCGACACATTGTGCTTTTACGCAGAAAGACCTGCAATTTTTATACAAAGAATGATGTTTTTGACCCACGCTTGTATAGATCTCAGTTTGACATCTCTACAGTTGGGGAACCATTGTTTCCTTTCCGTTTTAATTAACTGTATGCATGCTACGAGAGAACGCGCTTCATTTTGAAGTCATATCCCCTGCCTTGTTTACTCGTCTCGCCCTACACGGGAAGTAGAATAATTTTCATCATTCACCTCAGGCAACAACGAGCACGTTGCATCGCTTTGACCCGGTATGAACTTCTCAGATTGTCGGCGAGGTGCAGTTATCTGCTTCAGAGATGCTCGTGAGATGTTTCAAAGATACGCAGAGGGCCCTTCTCAGGATGTCATCACCTATTGGCTCAGAAAAGCAGTTTTACACTTTAGCAAGATGCCGTTTTAATAGCCTTGGTGGAGCTGGAGGGAGGGGGAGGAACAGTCTGCTTTTGACAGCCTCGGGCATGCCCCCCCCCCCCCCCACGCACAATAAACTATTTATCATTTCAAACCGGCTAATGAAGCCACATATTCTGAGCCAGCACAAATTGTGCTGGTACGTGTGAATGCATGTGTGTGTGTGTGTGTGTGTGTGTGTGTGTGTTTTGATTTGTGTGGCTGCGGCAGTGCGGATCTCGTAGTGAGTCAGTGCTCAGGTTCCCGCGACTTACTGCCGTGCAGCGTTAGTGATAAATGAACTGGAGAAGAAGCGCTAGAGTTGTGTGGCCATTTTGCAGATTAAGAATAATCCCCAACATCTGGTCTGCCCAAAGCGCTAAGACTTACTCGTTGAGATTTCTGCTTTCACGTTGTATCACAAGATATTTTTTAGACCCTGGGTTGCTGTGTAATTCAGGGCGAACGGCATAGTGATCCTTTAATGCGTGTTGACGGGCGTTGCTTTCAGGCGTTTGGCCTTACAAGTGTCTAATTTGTAAAACAACTGGAGCTTGACCACATTTAAGACTTGTGTGTTTTTGAAGGGTCTGAAAGTGCTCTAGGGGTCTTCGATTGAAACCTTGATATAAACCGTGGCAGCAGCATGAACCTGAGTGCAATATAAATGTTAAAAATGTGAGATATGCAGGTTTTACATGCAGGACAGAAAAAAAGATCAACATTTGAAATGTACAGTAAATGATGCATTACATTTATTCATTTGAGTTCTTTTGTCTAAAATGACAAACAGAAAAAAGGAAATAGTGTTTTAATAGCGATTTGAGTTTTAAGCATCCAAAACTTTAATAAATGTATTCGGAACTATATTGTACTATCTTTAATACAAATATTGTATTAATAAAATAAAATAACTAATAATTACAAAACTCACAATCTGCATTTTTGACATTTTGATTTGGATTTGAATTATTTCATTTTGTAGTCATTTAAATCTTTCTATAGATATATTCATCAAATCTGTAAGGAAAATATTTGCTGAGTTTCGGTGCATTTTTGTGAAGCGCTCCTTCAAGACCGAGACAGGAGAAATTGCATCCTATTTGTTTTCTTTATTTTACAAACTCACAATGTTTTGTTGATATTGTGAGTGCACACAAATAAAAATAGACCCTTTACAGTTCAGAACGATGTGTTATTCTTTCCTTTATGAGCAAAAATGAAGGCTTATTTAATTTGTTTCCACTGATGTCCTGAAATGCGCTTCAGCTTCCACTCTCCGCACAAACAATTGGATATGCGCCTAATTGTGCACATTTATCTAGGTTAAATGTTTAAAGTAACATTGTGATATGCTTTAAGTATTTTATGTCTATAGATTTTATTTTCAGCAAGTCATAATTACAACATGGTATGACATTGTCTCATATGATGCTCATAAGTTTCTTATAAACAGCCTATATTCTGAATGTATGCTGTTAGTAGGTCAAGTTACATACACATTAGCAGATGCTTTTTCGTCTGTCTGGGATTGGTTTTCTGCTGAAGCATTGAGAACATTAAAAGGTCGCTCATCAAGACCCGTACAGTAGTTAATGAGTACCCAGCACTCTTAAATCAGGAAGATCTGTACCTCAGGGGAAAAAGTAAACAACTACATATGTCTGACTTCCAGCCTGTTTATTTCACCCTCCCAATGTATGTACACAGCTGGTAGAGCATCTTTCTAACTTAATCTCTTATAAGAAGATTAGGTCAGGCCTAGATTAGAGCCTTGAGGCACCCCAATATTTCAGCAAGAGCTGTAGATTTGTATTGCAAGATAAAGCAACCCCTGAGCTAAAGCAAATATTGTGGTAAACATCATCAAGTTTGTTATCAGGTGCTGACCGGAAGTGCTGTCCATCTGCCTGTTATCCTTGCATGTACAGTACAAACATTATTAAATGTTTATATTTAAGCCCTTTTCCATCTGTTAAGTGAGGACATTAACTTACAGTCTATTTCGCAAAGATGGTTCTCTGTAACATATATTAACAAACTAGCTGTGCAAATGTTGACATACTTGTGTTCCTTTAAGTTTAGCAGAGTAGAAGGTGGACTGACCACTGGTACAAATACTAAGGTAAAATTCACTCCAGAATCAATTTACCATGTTGAAATCAGAAATTACAGCTTTTCAAATGCCCAAGGAATCAACAGTGATGCTGAGCCGCTGAAATATCTCTGCTATTCACATGCTACATCTTCTCACATGCTACATTCATAGCCTGGATTTATACTTCTATGAATGTTTTCAAAAGCACAGTGTTCTTTAATTTTCACTAATACCTGGCTAGTTTTAAGGTCAACTTTGCAACACCATTATGTTACGTATTAGAACATATGACACCTAAAAAATTGACTTTAAAAGCTTTGGCCTTACAATGAAGCTAAACTGAACAGACTGTGAATCGCTATTGAAAGTGCCTGCAACCTTGCTGGCTGTTCATTGTATTGAGAACCCTTTAGAATACATGCATTCATTGAAAAACCAATATAAACCTGAGGCAGTTCACAGTCTCATGGTTTGTAATTGGCAGAGCTGCATTTATAAGATTAGAAGGACACACAAATGCAATGAGGTTCAGGGTGGTTTTCTTAGTATTGATTGAATTATGATTAAACCATATGTGTCTCAAGGGTAGGATGCTGCCCCTTCCAAAAAGAGAGTCCTATTTTTCAGGAACAGAGAGAAGCCCATTTTCCCTGGTATCTCAACTGGGATATAACCTACAATTAAACTAATGGTAAGCGAAACCACCCGGAGGAAATGTTTATAGCTTGGAGGTTGCTTTTTCATAGCTCTGGAGACTTAATGGAGTTCTTCAATTATATTTTAACTTTTTCTCAGATGTTTCTCTTAAATTTCTTCAGACGAAAAAAACAGAAGAACCCTGAGGCGGCCAGGTGGTTAGCTGATGTGATAGATGCCCCTCTCCTCTAGGACGGATCCTTGAAGGTTCTTCCTCGATGTGTTCTTAAACTTTTGAGGAGACCAAGGTTGTGCACCATTCACAATTGAATTGAGAAAGCCTTTTAAAATAAGTCTGAATTGAGGTAGCCAACAGGATACAGAATTTGAATTTGAATTTAGATTTGAGTTAATGAACTGTATTTTGAATGTCACTTTATATGTATTTTCATATTTAATATTTTATCCTTTATGTCTTTCCCATTCAAATTCCAAATTAACTTCCTGTAGCATGTGGCCATAGTTCATCCAACAATGAAAATTCTGTCATTAATTACTCACCCTCATGTCGTTTCAAACCCATAAGACCTTTGTTCATCTTTGGAACACAAATGAAGATATTTTTGATGAAATCCAAGAGCTATTTTAATGATGTCCTTACTACCTTTCTGGGCCTTGACTGTGGTAGTTGCGTTGCTGTCTATGGAGGGTCAGAAAGCTCCTGGATTTCATCCAAAATATCTTAATTTGTGTTCCGAAGATGAATGAAGGTCTTACAGGTTTGGAATGACATAAGGGTGAGTAATTAATGACAGAATTTTAATTTTTGGGTGAACTATCCCTTTAATTTACACTAATTAATTGAAATAAGAAGTCAGTTCTTCATTTCTGGATTTTGCACAATTCTGAATCAGAGTATATCTGAATTACTAGGGTGATTTTCCTCTCCATTAATTTCTATTTAATCTTATTGTTGTCTCTTAGTGATCTTACTTTAATTTTGCTTTTTTATAGCCAGGCGATGCGATCTTTCTTGTGCATTTTCTTTTGTCGGAAACCAGTGTTAAGAGGAGACCCCGACACCTCACCTACATCTCCCCGAATAAGCAATCACCAGCTCTGTCATGTGACATTCCCAGCGTGTCAATGCGCTTGACCTCCCTCTCAGTTCCTGCGGCTGGTATCTGTGTCGATCCGCTGTGGGTCTTACAGGTCTAAAGAGGGCGTTGGAAAAAATGTGGCGGTGTTTTTGTTCGCCGGCTCCTCTGTTTCACCTCTTCTCATTCAAGAGCCTCGTCTCAGCGCGACAGATAAAAGCCCTTATCAAATATTGTCCGCGCTCAGCTAAGCGTGACCCTCTAATCTCAACCTATGTCTGCTCAAGGGGCATCTGAATACCTGCTGCCCACTAGACAGTGAGAGGGAAGGAAAGGTGCGTAGACGCCTCCGAAGACGGCCATGGTCAGGGCCCGCCATCTAGTTAAGCTTCAGGTCGTGGAACGGCGACCGAATGTTTACGAGCCCTCGGTTTTTCTCCTAAACACCCGTAGAGAGGCTCTATCACAACGAAGAAGAGCAAGATTGATGGTGCGCACGTACATAGAATAGACATGCTTGCTGCCTCATTGTGTTGGCGAGGATTTCTCGCAGGGCTGCTCTGGAGGGAAAAGACAGGTCTCGCCCGCGTCTTTGTTGCCGCACGGCTGTATGCGATACGCTCGCAGCGGAGGGGTCAGATATAAGCCTGGCTAATTCCTGCAGACAGCAGGTATTGTTGCTTTATTGTAAGAAATTGATCTGAGACCGCTCTCGTCTGCTGCTGCATGATGAAGTAGGCCGGAGTCTTTTGTCCACATTAATTATCTTTAAAATAAATATGACAATGCCTGCGCTCGGTGCGGGAATGGGGCCCTCTTCACTGGGCTGCACTTGTGCTTTTGTTCATAGGTGTCTTGTAAAGAGATACTTTATCACACAAGTATGGAAATACAATATTCTCTGCAAAATAATGTATCCATTACTCAGGGACAGAACACAGGCATCGTAAATTTAGATGTGTTTTACTGGAACTTTTGCATGAGAGCAGGGGCTGTTATTCACCGCAGTGACTGCTAAATCAACATCTCAGAGGGTATATGGATTTTTATTGCGTTTGTGGGTGTGTGTTTATGTATATATTCGAGTGTACAGCACTTCGTGATTTAACTTCACATGGAAATGTAGGACCACCTCATTTACATTTACATATCTGGCATAAGCTTTTTTCCAAAGAAGTTTAAAGTGCATTCAAGTTATGTTTTCTTTTTCTTCTCCAGTGCATGCATTTCCTGTCAGACCCATGACCTTGGTGTTGTTAGTGCCATACTCTGTTGAAGAACTCTGATCTATGGATATAGTTTAACTGTCACATGCCCAATTGTGCCATCACTATATCTTACTTCTTTGAACATGCACATGCATTATAATGCCTCAAACTGTTTTCTGTTACATATGATTGCAAAAATTCAGCTTGTCAACATTTTAAACCTGTCAGCTAGGATAAATTTATTGAGTAGCTTGACATGATAAAGTTTTTTTTTTTTTTGCATGGATTTGAATAGGTTAAAAATCAGGAACCTATTTTGCCGTGTATTTTTTATTTTTATTTATTTATTTATTTTTTTTGCTGTCTTGTTTTCGGAATATTTTTAATTAATTTAATTTTCATTGCACATTTTCTTTTATTGCATTTTTTCATTTCTTATAAAGCAAGTTTAACAATTGATGAAAAACGTGATAGTTACATTTAAAAATGCTAATAAATAATATTTAAAAAAAAATAATTATGTATTATTAATTACTTAGTTCATAATTTACAAATAAGTATAAAACAATGAATGTATTTTTTAAATTTTTTAATTTAAAAATTATAAATGTAATGAAATATCTCTGCTTACGTGGTCAGGCCAATTGTTCAAATTTCTGTTTACCAACATATTCACTGGCCTCAGCACAAAAAAGATTATATAATTTATATATAGGCTATATTAATTTCTAATATAATTTCTAAAATGTTTACATTTAGAATCTTTTCTGTGCTGGGGCCAGTGATTATGCTGGCAAATAGAAATCTGAACAATTCAACTGACCTGAAATATTTCTTTCTTCTGATCCCTGTAAATATATTTTTGCAGCTGTGCACTCCTTCAGTCTGAGTGTCAGTGATTTAATTTCAATCATAAATGGCACTACTGCACATGGGCATTGAGTCACTCAGGCATATATGTAAAAGTGCGACAAATAAATACACAAAATGTACTCGAAGCTCACGCGAGGGACCGACACTCGCTGTCAAGTGGAATATTGAAGTGGCACTTGTATAACAGCGGGGCGAGCAATGCAGGCTCCCCCTGAATAAAAAGACATGGCAAAATGATAAGCAAGCCCTCTCCAGTGCCTGCGTGGCATTCCCTAGTTTCCCATCAAATGTTCTTCACTTCATTTGTTGTTATATCTGCGTTTGTTGCCGAATGCCCACACACACACACACACACACACACACACATACACACACACACACACACGTCCGCATGCTGGCACACACTCGCGTAGATGAGAGAGTTGTCAACTCTGGGCACTTAACCAAACCGTAATATTGAGCTGTAAGGCTTATGTCTGTAGTTTCTAGTCTTTTGCCCTGTGGGGATTTGCCTTCCTAGATCCTCAAAGGAAACACTGCTCATCTTGTCGTTTATATTCCAGCCCACCGCTCGGGCCCTGGGCAATCATAGAAATCAGTGTAAAGTGTTCACAAATTATCTACTGCCACTCCTCTTTCTAATGTACACTGGTTCTGGCTTTATGCTACATTTTTAATGCACAATAAGATGAACAGAAGCTTACATGCATCTCAACCACAATGAAGTGCGTCTTATGTTTGAAAACTGCGTTTAAAGTAGGGTTGTCAATTGTGTGATACAAAAATGCAATTAATCGTGGCTCCTGCCCAACTTGAATGCAGATTTGGAAATAGAATAGTATGGAAATAAACAGAATGGAAATGGAAAGATATATATTTATGTATATGTGTATGTATATATATATATATATATATATATATATATATATATATAGTTGTATATACGTTATTTGAACATAAACATAAGTTTTACAAGAAAATACTATTTCAGTTTTCATACTAGTTTAAAGTGCCCCTATTATGCCATTTTTAAGGTTGCTAATTCTGTTTTATGAGTCTCCTAAAACAGGTTTACATGCATCCAAGGTCAAAAAACAGTTTAGTTTTCTCAATAAATAGCTTTAGTGTTACCTCATTTCTAAATGATTCAACTCGTGCGAAGCAGTTCGAAGAATCAGTCTCTCTAAACCCCTCCTTCCCGTGAGCACTCGCTGCTGTGATTGGTCAGATGGCGCAGTCCTTTGTGATTGGTCTACCACGTACAGCACGAATGACAGCCATGGGCGGACATTATGCAAATGTGTTACTTTGTGACGTACAGCCGTAACAGAATAAGATTCGAATTCCTGACGACTCGTTTAGGCGATTGCGAGCCGACTCTTTTTTTTGATAGACAATAACTTTATATATCGTGCACTTTCAGCTTCACAACTTTGCAGAAAGTTTATGTTCACATACTGCTACATGACACACTGCATGAAAGGTAATATTTGAAAAGGCATAATAGGGGCACTTTAATGTGTTAGTTGCTGTTTCTTTGTAATTATCTGTGAAATTTACTTACAATTTCTGAGTAAAATTTGCACGAATTGTACTAATATTGATTTTTATTTTTGTGGTTAATTGGATTTGATTGATCAGCATATCATGTACATAATTTTTCTTTCTCAAATGCTAGCACTAATTTACAGTGTTTTCTGTATTCTGAAAATATGCATTGAAGGCTTTTTTTTTAATTATTGGATTATCTGTGTAAATTGTACTTATTTTGTCTTTTGGGAAACATGTAAACATCCATGTAGTTTCCGAAGGGCAGTACTAAATGAAAAAAATATATAATCTTTTAACAAAATAAGAAATAATTGCACCTCATCAATCTGTTCAAAAGTTTGCACTCCCAGCTCTTAATGCATTGTGTTTCCTTCTTGAGCGTCAGTGATGTTTTCACCTTTTGTAATAGTTGAGTCCTCCCTCAGTTGTCTTCATTGTGAGAAGATGGATCTCAAAATCATACAGTCACTGCTAAGGGTTCAGTGAAATGCATTTTTCCTGAAGAACGGTGGGCAGTTTAATTGCTCAGAACAAACAAGGAACTCAGGAACACCTTGCAAAACAAAACAGTTGTTGATCCTCCAACACAGTATTACGATTCAAGGGTATGTGAACTTTTGAACTAGTTCATTTATATAAATTCAGTTATTATTTTGTCTTGGTGCACTCTATGTAAACATCTGTGTGAAACAGCTTATTCAGGACAGTAGTAAATAAAAAATAACATGCATTTTTTTAATCACCACTCTTATTTTGTTAAAATTATTAACATCTTGCATATTCTCCAAAGGGTATGTAAATTCATGAACCGAATTACAGTCAGGTCCATAAATATTGGGACATCGACACAATTCTAACATTTTTGGCTCTATACACCACCACAATGGATTTCAAATGAAACAAACAAGATGTGCTTTAACTGCAGACTGTCAGCTTTAATTTGAGGGTATTTACATCCAAATCAGGTGAACGGTGTAGGAATTACAACAGTTTGCATATGTGCCTCCCACTTGTTAAGGGACCAAAAGTAATGGGACAGAATAATAATCATAAATCAAACTTTCACTTTTTAATACTTGGTTGCAAATCCTTTGCAGTCAATTACAGCCTGAAGTCTGGAACGCATAGACGTCACCAGACGCTGGGTTTCATCCCTGGTGATGCTCTGCCAGGCCTCTACTGCAACCGTCTTCAGTTCCTGCTTGTTCTTGGGGCATTTTCCCTTCAGTTTTGTCTTCAGCAAGTGAAATGCATGCTCAATCGGATTCAGGTCAGGTGATTGACTTGGCCATTGCATAAAAGTCCACTTCTTTCCCTTCAAAAACTCTTTGGTTGCTTTTGCAGTATGCTTTGGGTCATTGTCCATCTGCACTGTGAAGTGCTGTCCAATGAGTTCTGAAGCATTTGGCTGAATATGAGCAGATAATATTGACCGAAACACTTCAGAATTCATCCTGCTGCTTTTGTCAGCAGTCACATCATCAATAAATACAAGAGAACCAGTTCCACTGGCAGCCATACATGCCCACGCCATGACACATTCACTGATGAGGTGGTATGCTTAGGATCATGAGCAGTTCCTTTCCTTCTCCATACTCTTCTCTTCCCATCACTCTGGTACAAGTTGATCTTGGTCTCATCTGTCCATAGGATGTTGTTCCAGAACTGTGAAGGCTTTTTTAGATATCGTTTCTGGCCTTCCTGTTTTTGAGGCTCACCAATGGTTTACATCTTGTGGTGAACCCTCTGTATTCACTCTGGTGAAGTCTTCTCTTGATTGTTGACTTTGACACACATACACCTACCTCCTGGAGAGTGTTCTTGATCTGGCCAACTGTTGTGAAGGGTGTTTTCTTCACCAGGGAAAGAATTCTTCGGTCATCCACCACAGTTGTTTTCCGTGGTCTTCCGGGTCTTTTGGTGTTGCTGAGCTCACCGATGCGTTCCTTCTTTTTAAGAATGTTCCAAACAGTTGTTTTGGCCACGCCTGATGTTTTTGCTATCTCTCTGATGGGTTTGTTTTGTTTTTCAGCCTAATGATGGCTTGCTTCACTGATAGTGACAGCTCTTTGGATCTCATCTTGACAGTTGACAGCAACAGATTCCAAATGCAAATAGCACACTTGAAATGAACTCTGGACCTTTTATCTGCTCATTGTAATTGGGATAATGAGGGAATAACACACACCTGGCCATGGAACAGCTGAGAAGCCAATTGTCCCATTACTTTTGGTCCCTTAACAAGTGGGAGGCACATATGCAAACTGTTGTAATTCCTACACCGTTCACCTGATTTGGATGTTAATACCCTCAAATTAAAGCTGACAGTCTGCAGTTAAAGCACATCTTGTTCGTTTCATTTGAAATCCATTGTGGTGGTGTATAGAGCCAAAAATGTTAGAATTGTGTCGATGTCCCAATATTTATGGGCCTGACTGTATATACTGATTCAAAGTCCCAGAGGTCATAATGAGGATGTGAGCAATTTCATATATTCACAATATATATTACCTCTAGTACATAATGAGGAGCAAATGATGCACATTATGTGTAATTGATGATTTATCTGTGGGAGAACTAGAACGATAAAACGCACAGAGAATGTAGTTTAGTTGCTTCTTAAACAAGCTAAATGAGAAGTATTTTAGCTTTTTTAGCTATTCTAAATACATTCACTGCAAACCAAACGGCGCACTCAAAATAAAAATGTAATGACCTCCAATATCAGTTTGCATTCGCCTCAATTCTTTATAAAAACATCCCCAGTTCAGAAAGTCCGGGCTCAGAGAAAATCCAGAGTTTCCTGCTGGTTGAGGTTGCATTCATGTGCTATGAATACTATCATCCTGACTTAAATTATCTGGAGCAAGGGATGATGATTAGGTCTTAGGCAACCGAGCAAATACAATTTCTTTTCCATCTTTTATAAACACCTTTGTGAAAAGCCTGAATTTATGCATTCGGGAGTCTTCAGGTATTACATAATAGCAGATTAAACTTTCAAGAAGCATCTCCATGCATGTTTAATGCTCAACAGGGATTTTTAGAAATTTGTAAGCTGCAGTTGTGGGGAACCTACTTTTGAATCTGTGTTATCGGTGTATGTCAGATTTGATATGGCCTCCTGCAAGTTTAATCGGCGTGTATTACTTATGCATCAGCTTTACGGAGTTGTATTTAAGATTAAAATGAAAAAAACAAACAAACAAACAAACACACATTTCCGTCTGTCTATGACGTGCTGGTCATTTTAATTCTTCTTTTCAGACTTGTCTTTTATTTCTGTATGCTAATGCGTCTCGTTCTCTCTGTTTTTCTACAGAGGATGAGCTGTAGCTATCTCCTATGCACCATCCTGCTCTTTGTTGCTGTGTTACTGGCTGTCACAGTAACTGGGATCATCCTTCTGATGAACCATTACCAAGCACCCAGCGGCCCGGACGGCCCCCCTCTCATCAGCACTAACCAGGATGAGGGTAATGCCCTGGTAACCATCGAGAGAGGTGACGGCTCCCGCATCAACATCTTCATTGACCCCAACTGCCCTGACTACAACAATAACTTCCTGCGTCTGGAGGGTGTGCAGACCTCACTGCTGCACTCGCTCACCGACCATGACACTGATCTGAAGTCAGTGAAAGGGCAAGATCGGGCTCTGCTTGTTAAACTGGCTGAGGAGGTGGCCAAGCTGTCTGCCCATGCCAGTCAGCTGAAGATGGAGTACAACGCGCTGAGACAAGGCCAGAGCAACATCGGACAGGAGCTCAGCACTCTGCAGACCGAACAGGGCCGGCTAATTCAGGTTAGTTTGGGAAATTTCACTCCAAGTGGAGACCTGAAGAAACAGGCTGAAATGAATTTGTCCCTTGTAGTTGTTGCGTTATCCACAAAGCCAAATTCCAGTGCGTACCAAGTCTGAATTTCTGGCATGAAGAACTTAGAAAACAAGATTTTAAAATACAACAATGCTGGGAGGATTCACAATGAATGAATGGTGCCGTTGATAGCGCTGTTTAATTTGCATGCGCTGTTTGCATTGTTTTAGCGCCTGATTCACTAAAGGATTTATGCAAATTAAGTTAACCATGCAAATGTGACCATTTTTCAGGCTGGTTCTGATTTTGAGGTTGTTGGGTAATGCTGCACACTATGTGATCTGGCATACTTTGCTGGGACTGTACAGCATTGCCCAACGACTGCGGTCTAGGTATCTGACTCGGCTCACTCACCTCACTGGTCTGGATATGTGCCTGGTTATAATGGAACAGCTATTCTAAATTTGGTTTGCCGTCTGCTTTCCATTGGCGTTAATAGTGCCAGGTGCAAGAGCTTTTTTTACATAGAAAAAGACATGTTTTATATATATATATATATATATATATATATTAGGCCTGCAAAACAATTAATCGCATTCATGTGATATTCATGTGATATATACACATACATTTATATATATATACAGTGGTGGCCAAAATTATTAGAACACTGGTATTTTCACCAGCTAAAAATGGTTTTAAGTCAGTCATTTCTATCTCTTGCTGTAGTGTGTCTGTAGGAAATATCAGTTTACATTTCCAAACATTAATTTTGCCATTAATTGTAATAATCCAGTGAGATTTTTGTTTGCACAAGGAGTCTGACAACAGCCAGCGCTCCACACAGAGATCTGATATCATCATCATCTTGTCTGTCTGGAATGACATGAAGAAACAAACTGAGACAGACTAAATCCAGAAGAACCGCGTGGCAATGTCTTCAAGATGCTTCGAGAGACCTACTTGCAAAGCTACCTGAAAAACTATGCGCAAGTGCACCTAGGGCAAAAGCTGCTTTAAATCAAAGAATGGTCACACCAAATGTTGATTGATAAAGAAAATCTATTTATGACATTATTTTTGACAGCATCTTCATTTTATAGCATTTTTACACAAGTGCCTAAAACTTTTAACAGTATTGTAGCTTTGCAGGTAGGTCTCTTGAAGCATCTTGGAGACGTTGCCACAGTTCTTCTGGATTTAGTATTGTTGCACATAAGGCAGTTTTTATGTCAACATTTTGATAACTGAATTATGTTTCTACTCCAATTTGTTTTTGAAACATTTAACATTTAAACCATGATGGTTTCTTTCAACATACTTTCTGATGTTCATTCATGTTTTTTAGTGCTATAACTAGTAGTAAATAGAAGAGAACATTGGAAGAGAACATTGGTTCACATGCCGTTTGAACTGAAGCGCTACCGTCAAAATTACAATTATTGTTTGTATTTCGTGATAAAATTGACAGGTTGACAGGATTTTGCAGGCTGAGACTTTGTTTCATATAAAAAGTAAGAAAGCACAAAGCTTATTGCGATTATTGGATTTCAGGTGAGCTACAAATAATGTTTTGTGAGGTTCACACATCAACAGAAAATAGCATTGGAATCAGTAGACTCGAAGATTAGTCTTGAGATTTAAAAATCCATATCAGTATTGATTAAAAACTAGAAATCAATATTGTTAATCCAGCACTAGTGTCCACACAGCTGACATGCTTACCTGATGTAACTCATCCACATTGTGTGCACAAAATAGACACTGATACAGTCAGTCAGAGAAGTGCTAATTAAACACCACTGTTTCGGTCATTGATTTCAAACCTCCAAAACTATTTCAGCCAAAGTAAAAGCTGAAATTTTTAGCAGCCATTACTCCAGTCTTCAGTGTCACATGATCCTTCAGAAATCATTCTAATATGATGATTTGCTGCTCAATTTTTAGTAATGCTTCCTATTAGTATCCATGTTAAAAACAGTTTTTTGCTACTTAATATTTTTGTGGTTGTGCACCATTCAAGTTGTCGACATTCTCAATATAATCCAAACTTTGAAATATTTTATGCTTCTGTGTGGCATCTGATTTCATGTGAACAGGCCTTGACACCTACTTGAAAACCACATTTTGCATTTTTCTGAACTTTTTGCTGATAGCAGTTTTAAAATAGTTTGGCTCAACTTCATAAGTACCATACCGCTTGCCTCTCCTTCACCTGTGTCATTATTATAAAAGCCTTCATCAGCACTGTCTGGATTGTCAAGACGAAAGACTGAAAGAAAATCACAAGCACCATTACTCACAATGTCCCACAAGCTCTCACTTTATGACCTTTTATGAGTGTAACACTCACTGATTACAGCAGAAGGAGAGATTATTTATCCTGGACAGTAATTTGAATCTGAAATACTAAGGTTTCTCAAACATTCAACAAATCTCCTAGTGTTTACCTTACAAAATACCATTTGCCTCTTCCGCCAATATGTTGTTGGCATATCAAAGCTCTTTATGAGCTTTTCCCATGTGATGAACGGCTCCGTCTTTATTTCGTTCTCTTTTTTTTTTTTTTTTTTTTTTTAATTGAAACTTGAGGGAAGTGACTTGCCCGTGAACGAGCGGGGGATTGAGCTCACACTACGCAGCCGTATGCCAACATCCCCACTAGGCACACACCTCATTTTCACTGTGCATTTGAAGATGAGATGACAAAATGCATTGGAGCTCAGTGGTGTCAAACAGTGGAGGACATTATTCGATGTGGCACACCACAAGGAATTTATAGCAGAGAATTCAGTCGACCTGATGATGTCTGTTTAAGAGATATAGACCCATTTGAATGTGCTTTATTGAGATTCGGCTGTGCGGCTTTTTATGGCAAAATGTTTTTCTTTTGCTATATTATATTGTAATATATTATATTAAATTATATTAAACGTATAACATATATTTTATGGTTATATTAAACAAAATATATATTTTATTGTTATATTGTTATATATGACATATATTTACTGTACATAATATTAGTAGGCTGTAAAATCGATTAATCGCGATTAATCACATTTAAAATATAAGTATATATATGTAAACAAACACACATACATGTATATATTTAGGAAATATGTACCATATTTTACCATTATTTATATATAAATTAGGGCTGTCAAACGATTAATCGCGATTAATCGCATCCAAAATAAAAGTTTTTGTTTACACAATATATGTGTGTCTTCTGTATATATTTATTTTGTATATATAAAGACACACGCATACAGTATATATTTTGAAAATATTTACATGTATTTAAAAGTTTATATTTATATTCATATAATTTATATTATATAAAAATATATTTAATATATAAATATAACATGTTTTTCTTAAATATATACATGCATGTGTTTGTATTTATATATATACATAATAAATATACACAGTATACACACATATATTATGTAAACAAAAACTTTTATTTGGGATGCGATTAATCGCGATTAATCGTTTGACAGCACTAATATAAATATACATATATAATGTATATTTCTTAAATATTTATACATGTAAATACACACATATATTATGTAAACACAGAGACTTCTATTTTGGATGGGATTAATTTTGATTAATTGATTTTACAGTCCTAAATATTACATAATACCTTACGTACAGTTGTCTGTATATATATATATATATATATATATATATATATATATGAATGTGCTTTATTGAAATTCAGCTGTGCTGCTTGTTATTGAAAAACTTTTCACTTATAAATAATAATAATAATAATAATATATCATAATATAATATAATATTGCATTATCTCATTTAATGTCCACAAATATTATAAAATGTTTTACATATATTTTATTTTAAAACCTTTTGCTTTTGCCATATATGCATGTTATGTAATATATCTACATAATACTTATAGTAGCATTTTTTTATATTCAAATGTATTATGAAAATATATATTACATACAGTTGTCTGTCTATGACAATGTTTATATATTTCAATATGCTTTATCAAGATTCGGCTGTGCTGCTTTTTCCTGTAAAACATTTACAGTTCATAGCTGTCATATATTTTGACCAATATATTATATTATATATTTTATTAAAAAAGCTATTTCTATGTTTCCTAGTATCTCATAATAGTACTTCTTAAACACCTTTTTGTTATAGGGATGTCTTGATGATCTACTAAAAGTCTGATCAGTCAAATCCCTTGTTAAATTGTGTAAATTATGGTGTAATTGTCCATATTTTTTTAAATATTTGTCAAAGTGCTGTAGGTGTTCTGTGTGTCTGATATGTGATAGCATCATTTCAGACCTGGCTCTGGAGAGCAGGAGACAGAATGAGAGACAGATGGGATCTGCGGCCCCTACATTCAGATCAGCGGTTTATGAATTCAGCCAGTAAACTAGACTAGGGCCATGCTTTCATTAGATTCCCTCGGCCAGACAATAAAAACACAGCCCCATCAATAGGGATGATTGGGTTGAGAAAAGGGGGTTGTATTCTTCAGCCTTGTGGAGTTTAGACAATACAGCCTGGTAATATCATGGGAGCTTTTTATTATTTATCACAGAGTCAGAGATAACTTCATGATATGGATGGGTTTCTCAGCCCAAGGGACACATACGCTTGTCGTGGTTAGCTTGATGGGAGCTATAAACTGCTTTGCACACTCTCTCCTTGAAAACCGCAGGATAAATCTGAAAGCAAATATGAGGCCATTGAGCGGAATTACAAGAATACCGAATGAAAATTCTGAAGGGTAATTTCAAAACTTAATTACAGATATACCATGATATCCTGAGCTCATATGATTAGATCTGTCTATAACCTGTGTTTACTTTCCCTCTACAGATGAAATGAAATGCAATATCTGCTCAGTGTTTACTAGAAAATAGTGGATTCGATCATGTTATATAAAGTAAGCTCAAGTAAATCACAATAGGCATCATTAAATGTATTTTTACAGGTAATTTTTTCATGTACGACAGCTGTATGTAAGCGATTGGTCTAACACTGTAGGGAAAATTGCTCTTTCTATGTGGACCGATATTTATTTAAATATGTTTTAATTTAAAATGTAGTTTATTCCTGTGATGGCAAAGCTGAATTTATAGCAGCCATTACTGTAGTCTTTAGTGTTACAAGATCCTTCAGAAATCAGAAATCTTAATATTTTTGTGGAAACCATATGCTTTTTTTTCAGGATTATTTGATGAATATTTGAATTAGAAATCTTTTTTTTTTTTTTTAATTGTAAATGTTTTTACTGTCACTTTTGATAAATTTAAAGCTTTCTTGTTGAATAGAAGCATCAGTTTCTTCCAAATTTTTGGAACTTTTGAATTTGTAAAAATCTGAATATTTTGCAGTAAACTTAAATTATGTTCTCACTTATCATTACTTCATGGAATTATTAATTTATCTAATCGTAAAACAACATTATTTATTGGTGACTTTACACACACACACACACACATACACACACAGTTTGAAATCTCTTTATTTTTGCAATTCCAGTTTTCACCAGTGGTGTAAAAATCACATGCTCGGCCTTTGATCAATAGAAGGCTTATTTCTTCCAGTGACAATGGAATTGCAGAGATGCTAAGTAAATCTATCCTCAGGGCGTCTTTGAAGAATGGATAAAGGTTTCTTTTGTGGATCCCAAGGTGCTAGCGATCTGACTCGGCAGAAACCCTGGATCATTAATGAGGTTGGCTGAATCCAGGCCTCCTTAGTCATTATCCCACCTCAGTGCTCCTGAGAAACTAGAACACGGGGAACATGGTGACGCATTGGAGTGAATATGCCACTTTTATAGCATAACTTCCACAGAATGTTACCACTGTGTAACATTGCATGAGTCTGCATGCTTTTGATCTGAGTGTTATACAGTGAGGTCCAAAAGCATAGCTTTCTCACTGTTGAACCCCATTGCATACACTCTTAAAAGGGTTTTTCACAGCTATTTCATAGAAGAACCTGCTCTTTTTTTGTTCCCCAATAAACCCTTTAGTGAGCAGCTTTTGAAAGAACTATTTTTTAATGTGAACATTTTAAAAATAATTTTTTCAATTTTAAATAATTAAATTTAAATAATCTTTTTCCATTGAAAATAATCTTTAATGCAATGAAAAGTTTCCATGGATGTTAAAAGAACAAAAATTTACTCACCATCGGGCCATCCAAGATTTAGATGACTTTGTTTCTTCATTGGAACAGATTTGGAGAAATTTAGAATTACATCACTTGCTCACCAATGGATCTTCTGCAGTGAACGGGTGCCGTCAGAATGAGAGTCTAAACAGCTGATAAAAACATCATAATAATCCATAAGTAATCCACATGACTCCAGCTGATCAGTTAATGTCTTGTAAAGTGAAAAGCTGCATGTTTGTGGGAAACAAATCTGTCATTAAGATGTTTTTAACTTAAAACCATTGCTTCCATAATATTGCTTTCTCTAGTGAACAAGTCATCTCATTTGAATTAGGAGAGAAATATGCACAGATCAAGCACCGTTTACAAGCGGAAACAGTTCTAAACAAAATATGTTGGTGGATTTTGATGTGACCTTTTCACTGGAGGAATTGTTATTTTGGATTATGGACTTGTATTTTGGCCAGAAGTGACAGTTTAAAGCTAAAACATCCTAATGATGGATTTATTTATTACAAACATGCAGTTTTAACTTCACAAGATGGACTGGAGTGGTGTAGATTACTTGTGGATTATTGTGATGTTTTTATCAGCTGTTTGGACTCTCATTCTGACGGCACCCATTCACTGCAGAGGATCTATTGGTGAGCAAGTGATGCAATGCTAAATTCCTCCAAATCTGTTCCGATGAAGAAACAAACTCATCTACATCTTGGATGGCTTGAGAGTGAATAGTTTTTCAGCCAATTTTAGTTTTTGGGTGAACTGTTTCTTTAAAGGTTCTTCTGGAACCATAGATACCGACAGATAACCTTTAGTTTTAAGAGCATGATCTATTAAATTCAGTGATTAATTATACTTTATTAAAAACTTGCCGTTTTTAAATAGTTGCACGTTGTTAACTTTCATGTAATATAATTTGTTTCTGGCATAAAGCACAAGTACCTGCCATCTCCCTCTCGTTGTTAAGACCGGAGTGCTCACAACTAGGTCACTGCCACGGCTGCAGAGTTGGCAGCACATCTGAGGTGGCAGGAGATCAGTAACATGCATTTGGTGAAGTAGTTTGCACCTCACTATTCCACTTTAACAGCATCTTAACACCAATGTTCAGTATGTCATGAAACCTGGGTTTTGTAAAGGGCAGGTACCCTCTGACAGTCTTTTTTTTAAAACCCCATTTGGTCCTGCAGGAGAACTTATTAGTCCTGCTACAGGACCTTATTAAAACTCTCTTGTTAATTATGAGTGTAGACTCATTATATCGGTTGCCTGGGGAGATTGCTCTGTGAACGGCGAAGCTTGCAGCCTTTCTTTCTTTATGATAAACTTTTGGCAAAGAGACCACTTTCTTTTGCCCTTTGCTTTGGAAGGTGGGTGGAGGAAGAAAATGTTGACTCATCTGTCAGCCAGACTTTGAAATTAATATGTGCTGACACTTTCCATTTTCTCCTGGCAAAATCATATCTGTCGTCTGCCGCGAAGCACTAGGATAGTGTCTCGATGAAAGATCCGTTTCGACCTAACTTTTTGTGACTGTTGTTATGCCTGGACAACGACATTGTTAATTATTTGATTATTTAAATATGCTTTCACTCTCTTTCAAAAGAACCCTAAACTCTCTGAAAATAACATGTGACACAAAAAAGGAGATTATAGAAAATTATTGTTATTATTATTGTCATTTTCATAATTTTTGTCACTCATTTTACATTATATATATATATATATATATACACACATACACATACACAAACACACATAGATATATATATATATATATATATATATATATATATATATTAGTGGTGTCAAAATTAGCGCGTTAACGCATGCGATTAATTTTTTCAGTTTAACGCGTTAAAAATATTTAACGCAATTAACGCAGGGGCGGGGCTAGGGTTGGCCATCCCACTCACAACTGATGTTTCTGTCATTTTTTCTCTTGACAAGAAGTGCATTCATTCAGTCGCATAACGTTTTTACGATCAAATCAAACGGGAGACATTTCAGACGTGCGCTCTTCAACTGCAGGCGCATAGCCTGTATCCTTTCATATCAAAGCGCGAAATAAACTACGTGCATGCAATGACGTGGTCAGTTAAGTCATGAAGTTACCAAAAAGGCGATTAAAGCTGCCTTAAAACTGTGCATGCATGTAATATATGAGTCACATTTAAGGACATGTCTCTGAAATGGTTTTCAAAACTGTCCTGGAGTCTCCCTCATCTAACACACTTGATTCAACTCGTCAGCTCATTAATAGACTTTAAGACCTGAAGTGGGTCAGAAATGGTAAAAAGGGTTGAGAGAAAATACGATGCGTTTCAGATTCACGTCATGTTCAGCTGCAGCTCTTAAAGAAATAACAGCCAAAATAACCTAATAACCAGCTGCTGTGAAGTCTATTAATCAAAGGACAAAGAAAAAAAGAGGAAAAAATAACTTTTATAGATTTAAGGATTCATCTATATTTAATTTAGAATTTAGTGTTTGATAACTTCAATTTCAGTTTCTGTATTTCTGCTGAAGGGCATATGAAATATGACATTTATTATAATGGGTTTATGTGAAGATTGTTTTAAGTTCACTTAAATTAGAAGTTATTTTTTTAAAGTCTAATAAATGTTAAAATTGATAGCTCTCAATTATACTGTAATGTTGAATGGCTATAGTCAATGGTTAAATATGGGGGGGGGGGCAATTTTATAGAGAAATCAGTAGTATAGGGATCATTGATACTGACCTTCAGTCATAAAAAAGATGCCATTAAACAAATATTAAAAATATACTGTCTTTATGTTGTTTGTACATTAAATTGAAGATTGAATGTGAAATTATTGCTATATAAAAGTATATTTAAAAACTTTAATGTTAGGTGGGATTTGAGAAATAGGATAATTTAGGATAATTTCAGAAAAATGTGCGATTAATTAGTTAATTTTTTTTAATCGATTGACAGCACTAATATATATATATATATATATATATATATATATATATATATATATTTATTTATTTATTTATTTATTATTTATTTATTTATTGCATATTTAGAGGATGACAGAAATTTCTTTTCAGGGTGACCATTTAATTCTAGATACTACAATTTCTAATTATAATCTGGATTATATTCTATATATTCATATTTTATTTATGTATGTATTAATTTTTTTTAATTTTTTTTTACATTTTTGAGTATAGTATTTGTACTATTATCTGAACACTAATCTCACATATAAAAAATTTCTTAACAAAATAACTTCTTAACTAAATAATTTCTTAAAATAACAAACCAAATTACATTTTAAAGAAATATAACTCCTGTGTGAACTGACATCATCTATCTATCTATCTATCTATCTATCTATCTATCTATCTATCTATCTATCTATCTATCTATCTATCTATCTATCTGTTAAAAACTAATTGAAAAAAATGAGTTTATTCCGAACAAAGCTTTAGCAGAATTTTATTTGTAGATATCACTTATTTTGACGCAGTGACATTCATACATTTTAAGCGTGACTTACATGTTCAAAGGTGTCCAAATACTTTTTATGGCCATTTTATATTATAATTTATAGTGACATCACTCTGAAATTAGGCCTGAAATAACTTAACAGCAGCATTATCTGAAAGCTATTGTTGTAGAACCAGAGCATTTAAAATGAATGCACAATCTATAGGAAACGTTGAGTTCACATGAGTGCAGAATCTTGTGTTTCAGTCATTTGCATACTAAGAAAGTTTTGATGTGTCAGCAAGCAGCACAGTTTTTCCCTTTGGTCTCCTCCTGTTCGATTGTGCTTATTAATCTTTCGCCTTTGATCTATCATCAGTTGTTTCCAAAACTGAGAGCTGTGTTCCAAACTTGGATGCATACTCTGTTGGCGAGATAATTGATGATACGGAGTCTTCCGGAGGAATATGTCTGTGATTAATGGAAGCCCCTCAAACGGGAAGCAAATTCCTTTTAAATAATGTTTATGCCATCGATGTCCTGGTCCAGCCTGGATATGACAAATGGGCCTGGTAGCACTTATTTAAAAGAGGGGCTATCTGTGTCTCTTTATCTGCTAAAATGTTTTGGCATGAGACTCTTAACCTCAGTTCATTTTCCTCCATCATCTCTTAACACGGTTTTAGAGCGATGAACGTATACAGACCTCGGGTAGATGTGCAGACAGTGGGCGCTAATGTGGCCAGTACCATGCCGTGACATTGGCTGTGCTCGTAATAGCTCACTACCTTATCGCTCTTGCTGTTTCTGCAATATACAGTGCAGGTATACAGGTATATTCACAATACCTGCATAACCTGCTATGTTTGTCCCATAAACCAGAGTTTATGGTGGGGAATATGACATCCCACAATGAAGTGCGGTTGACTTGATCTTCCAATTACAGTGTGATATACAATCCAGAAATAATTATAGTATATCTCTTTCTTGACTCATCATTTGATTGGATGGCCAAACTGTAAGAATTTTTTACACAAAATTGGATTAAAAATGCAAAATGGCTTTTATTTATGAGATGCTAGCAGATGCAATGTGATGATGAGGTCATGTGGGGTTAATGTTGTTTACATGTATATAATTTTCAGGTTAAAGTTTAATTGAATTTTCTAGCATAAATGTAATCAGCATGATCTAAATATATTGAAGACATGCATGCTGTTTTCCTCAATTTTTCTTCTGGAAACACTTTGCTGACATTTTGAGCAGTATTTGGCTAACTCATTAATTCCCATTCATGTCTTAACAATAAAACAAGAGAAGGATGACCTTGGTTTTAACATTTATGAAATGTTTGAGTGTCCTCCTCTCTGCAAAAATGTGTTTCTTCAATAGCTTTTTAACTGCCTGTATCTAAAATCTCCTAAAATTATCTTTGATTAGACATGCACAGATAAAAATGAAAGTTCTGTTACTGTGAATATTCAAATGATAATACAACTAATGTATTATTATTATTTTGAATATCCATAATATACTCATTAATCATTTTTAAAATAAATAAATAATTTATTTTACCAGAAAAATGTGTTTCTTCTGTCTGTGTCTAAAATCACCCAAAATTGTCTTTGTTTGGACATGCACTGATAAAAAATAAAAAAATTCAATAAAAAATAAAAAAATTTTTTTACATAATTTTATATACAGTATATATATATATATATATATATACACACACACACACACACACACACACACACACACACACATATATATATAATTTATTTATAACTTTTAAACTTCAATAAATAATAATAATAACTCCTCACTTCAACAAATGTTCTTCAATAGTTTTACTTTTCAACTGTCAGTATTTAAAAGCACCCAAATTTACCTTTGTTTGGCCATTGTTTGGACATATGGATATTCAAAGAAATATAAAATAAATAATAATAATATAAAATAATATAAAATAAAAAATAATAATTAAATAAGATTAAATATTTCTTATTCTTGTTCTTATTTAATGTCCATGTTAATAATAATTCATAAAATTCACCAATAAATAATACAAATAATTCAATATTCAAAATTAGGTGCTTATCTGCTCCCAAATTCTGATAAACACAGGCAAATGCCAGATGTTTTACATTTTTGAGAAAAAGGAATATTGATGTGTTTACAAATATGAGCAAATTCTCACTAATACTTGAATATGTTTATACATGTAAACAGTCATTGAAACATTCATCGTGAAATAATGGCTACTGTTGACATACTGACATCTTTGTTAAAAAATGTATGTATGCAGCAAACAATGTATTCTGTTCCAAACACAGCCACTGAAATTGATAGTTCAAGGTGAGTTTTGAAGGCCTGGATCGTTTAATTGGTACTTTCCTGCTGTGTGCTTTAATGAGAGAGAGGCAGTGTTTAGAGTAGATGTGGTGACTGAGGTCTTGTGTCCTGTCGAGTGTATGCCAAGAGGTTCGAGCCATTTAAAAAACGGGTTTAGAGGTTATAGCATGGAGTGCATTGTACTTTTGGGTACATTATGTTTTTTCTTTTAATGCTGGATGGCCTCGTAATGATAGACGTGTTGCTATGGCAGCGTTTTGAGAGCTGCGAGTGCTAATGTCCTGACCATCCGCTCAGTGCGTCAGCCGTCATCAACTTCAAGCGAGTTCATACACACACACACATACACACACCAGCTCCTACTTAGCTTGCAGTGTGACACAGTGACATATGCGCACATGCAGACGTGTTAACGACACACTCTCAAAGAACTCGATGCTCGTTCACACCCCAAAGGAGAGCTTTACGCTTTCATGTGTCATAGGAAACAAGCTTCACTTTAGGGCTAATTTTTGCTAATCGCCAACTGAGCTTCCTACATCCTCAAGTGCCACGTTGATTCATGATGTTTGATGTGAGACATGAAGATCTGTCCTTGGAGAAAGGCGCACAGTTTGGCTCACTCAGAATCAAGTTTTCTTTTTTCCCCATCGAGGTGACCTGAACGGCTTTGCTGATGCAGGCAATAAAGAGAGCTGTCTGGGAAACTCAAACCGAGCGGTTTCCAGAGCCGCTGGCCGTGAGCCTGCTAAACTGAAGCACTATCAGTGTTGTGCAGCAGAGTGCACCTGTTACTTTAATGCTGTGCCGGGGACCACATGCTGATACAGAGACTCCATTGTTGTTATTGTTTAAGCCAGGCTTTTAGGAAAGGCCAAAGTTAACCAAAGCTCTGTTATAACGGCACGGAAACGCCACAGAAATCATGTCCAAACCAGGTATGACGCAACACGATTTCAGCAGCAAGCAATTTTTCCACAAAAATGTTAAGCGGCAAAACGGTTTTAAATGGTTTGATAATAAGAAATGTTTCTTGAGCAGCAAATCAGCATATTAAAATGATTTCTGAAGGATCGTGTGACACTGAAGTAATGATGCTGAAAATTCAGCTTTGCATCACAGGAATAAATTACATTTTGAAATATATTCATGCACAAAAAAACTCTTTTAAATTGCATTATTTCATAATATTTCTGTGGTTAATATATTTTTAATCAAATAAATTCAGCCTTGGTGTGCATAAGGGACTTATGAATATAAATTGTAATTATTAAAAAATTTTCAACAGTAGACATGATTGTGTATGTACTGTATGTGTGCGTGTGATTGTGTGTGTGTGTATTAGCGCTGGTAATATAACGTGTTAATTAGATTAATTAATTACGGTGAAAAATAACGCGTTACAATTATTAACGCATTTAACGCACTTGCCCTGCCCCAGACCTGTGTGGGTCATCTGACATTTCACACAGTTGATTGATGACAAATATGAGGCAGGGCAACAACTCTCTGTGTGATGGAGCCTAGAGAATGTACTTAGAATGTCCCTGCAATTAAAGATATGGGGCAAAAATGCCCCTGTTTGAGTTTTTGTCTCATGACACAAATTGCAAATGATTTTCAACGGTTGCTTTATCGCGTCCAGTGTAGGCAGACGTTAGCTGTTGCGTCTCGGCGCGTCCAGTGTAGACACGGTGTTACTCACCTATCGAGAAGAAACAAAGCAACCTCGGCGTCCGATCGCAGGCCTTCCGCTCCTTGAGTTCTCTCCAGCGCTGGAAAGCTGATCCGATATTTACACGGGTCCTACTTCATGCCTTATCGTTCCGCAGACGTTTTCCGCTTTTGTTTTTTATCCGCCATCTCTATCTTTCTGTCGCTCGGCTTGGCTGTTCACTGAACGCTCTCTCCTCCATATCATGAGTAGACACGACCCTTACTCCTGATTGGCTACAAGTTTGTTTTAGTACTCGGCCCCGACTCAGTTTTCTAAAGCGTTTTTGGAAAATTACATACCCCACCTTTAATGGCAATGAATAGATTCTTTACATTGCCATTTAAGTGAAATATCTGAACATAAATATAGGAGCCTGATGGAACATGGAACATGTGTGTTATTCTCTGTCCTTCAAACTTTCCCCTGCTTTCTCTCTCCAGCTGCTGTCGGAGAGCCAGATCAACATGGTGAAAGTGGTGAACTCTGTGAGCGATGCACTCAGCTCCATGCAGAAGGAAACCGGAAACATCAAGAGCCGTCTCAAGGCAGATCTGCAGAGGGCTCCGGTGCACAGCGTCCGGCCCAAGGGCTGCGCCGGTGGAGAAGGTAAAAAAACCCCTCCTCATTAGCCACATATTCTCAAGTCTCCAGCCAGCCCTAATGAGCCCTAGAATGGTTTCACACCTATTCCCTCATAAGATTTCTAGCAGTGTGAAAGAGACATGCCACTGCTTAGACAGCAGATGTGAGATGACAGATTTGAAGTCTGAAGCTTTCTTTTCTTATAGCCGTACCTTGAACGGGTTTCTCAAAAAATGAAAAAAACAGATGCAGTTATGGCTTGGCATGTAATGTAGATTGATGATGCTGGCATGTCGTATCTTCTGGCAGGTTCCAGACCCAGGGATTGCAGTGACATCTATGCCAGCGGGCAAAGAGAGGATGGTATCTACTCTGTGTTCCCCACACATTACCCAGCAGGCTTCCAGGTCTTCTGTGACATGACTACTGATGGAGGCGGATGGACGGTGAGTCGCACAGTTCCCAAAGTCAGCATCATACGGTATGCCAGCAGCTCGGGGCAAAATTCGGACGTTGTTTCCGGTCACCTCTGAGCTGTTTTTTTTTTTCTCCAAATATATCTGAATTGACTGAACAGCCGTAGGAATAAAAATCACTAGTAATGAGTCACTCCATTAGGCATTGACTTGTTAAGCGTACGCTCCCACGCATTAGTAAGCAGGTCACAGATACGCGCATGAACGCATTCGCATGCACAAACACGCTTCAAACCGATGTTTCACAAGTGTACAGTTCATTACAGCAGCTGCATACAGAATAGACAGAGCAAACTATCTTTTCCGAGAGTATTATCTTCACATTCGATGCACGCAGGAGAGTTTTAATTTCATGGTCTTTTGAATAAATAAAGATAAGACATAGAAATGGCAGTATATATCATACTGCGATAGAAGAGTGCTAGTTGGTAAAGATTCTGCTGTGCCGTTTATGCCGAGCTTATATGCATTTAACAAGTCTGACAAGCAGAAAACTATAGAGTACTCTAAAATGTGTCACAGACTGGTGCTTCCAGCTTTTTTGCCTACAATGTGAGTGATTTACTTTTGGTGGGTTTGCACTGACTGATTATTCAGTTGTTATGAATAATCTTATCATTAGGGTCCCGTTTGAGTTTAATCTCGATTTAATTGCTGATGATGTGACGCTCAGAACTTGAATTTGGTTTATTGAGTGTAAACAGAATTAGATTATGGCTTATAAGCGGAGGTGAAACTGGAAGTGTGTCCAAGCCACTGCTCTGTTCTTACCAGAGAAGCCTGTTTAATCATAGATGGTAAATATATTTGAAGAATTAGAATATTGTGTTCATTGCAAAGTCGATAGGATTATTTATCATGACATTTTATGCAATTACTATTTAAATCATTACGGAATAATTTCCCCTCTCAAGAAACTTTATTTTTTGGAGACTATATGTTTTATAAAGAGTCATTTTTAAACATTAAAATGCTTATATATAGTATTAGAATTTCATCGAAAACAATATGTATGTGTATATATGTAATTATTTTGGTATTTTAATTAAAAATATTACATTTTAAATAAAAATATTAAACTATAAATAACTTCATAAATATTATTATCATTTTATATTTCAATATTTTTGTTAGATTTTTTGTTTGTCCTCTTGTTGCTTTTGTCATTTTTTTAGTTCTAATAAAAAATAAAATTAAAAAATATTTTTAAAAATCCCTAAAACATTAAACTATACATAATACCTTTACATATAGAATATATTTAAATATAAATATTATTATTAAAATAATTATATTATCATTATCATTGTGTGTGTGTGTATATAATTTATAAAAATTTATATATATTTATAGCCTGTAGCATACTGTGTAAAATTGCTCATACAGTACTATGAGGTTTTGCTGCTCACCACAAATACGACAGCTATTTAATAACTTGAACAGTGTTTTTCTAGCACCATTATTAAAGAGTCCACTTTGTAAAATTGCTTTTACAGTGGCATACCGTTGATTTCTTCAAAGTGGCACGTTTGCAGGTCTTGCTTTTCAGACAGCATGTTCCTTCTTCTTAAAAATGGTTTAATCAGTTCTCAGGGATGACTTTTAGTGCTTGTTGGTAGGTAGCGGTACTGCTTCATAAACAAGTGGCTTCAGATCTTGTATTCATTATTTTCAATCCTCTAAGCATATGAAACAGAAAAGCACTTTGTTTTAATTTAATTTAGCGCTATTATTTGTAAAACCAACTGATTAGACTATGTGAAACGTATCTGATCATGAATAATTGAAAGAACGTTGTTACCGCCGTATCCTCATTTACTCGCTGTCCTCAGAGAAGATACTTTGAACAATACTTGGTGAACATCACAAGCTTTACGTAAGTCCGTCTTTGTCTCTGCAAGGCTATTGCAATGAAAGGAGATATTTCAAATAGCAGATGGTGTTACTAAGACTTTGAGCATCCTGATAAAGACACAGTAGGAGGCAGGCTGACATCTGCAGTAAAAGGAAAGAAGATATTTGATGACACATCGTCTTTATGGTCATCAGCCTCTTAATGCATTTCGTTAAGGTCAGTGGTAGAGGCGGAAAGGACAGGACGGTACGCTACTGAGTTGTCCTTGTGTTGAGAACACAAAAACGCAATAGCTTCCATTCCGATACAATTGCCAGGACACATATTTTCATATTTGCTCTCGGTGGCTTACATACATGCTGTTGAAAAGGGTGACATATTGTATTCCCTGATTACAGTCAAAGCTGCTTTGCGGCAGCGAGAGCGTTAGCTTAGCACGTCGTCTTTCACTGCTAAGCATGCCGGGAGCGCTGGGAATCTGAAGAGGCAGAAAGGAACTGTTACAGGGAATTAATAGATCTAGCGCCCCTATTCATCATCTGCGGCCTCCAGCGGTTTTTGATGAGGATGTGGGGCTTTTCTGCTGGTAGCGGAGTAGATCAGGCCGAGTTCAGGCGGGTCGCGGGTGGTGGGGGAGGGGATGTAATTTCACATGCTCGGACATGCACACAATCCCTGCCACAGACATTCCCAGTTAGCAGTGGAATGAGCTGTCCTCTCTCCACCTCTCCAAACGCTTGGTCTCTGGTGTTTTATTAAAGGAATAGTTCAGCCAGAAATGAAATTCTGTCATTATTTACACACCTTCACGTCGTTCTAAACCTACAGAGTGTTATTTTTTCTGTTGAAAAAAAAAGAAGAAATTTTTGACAATTTTTTTATGCCGCTTTTTTGTATAACAACGGTTGAGAGTGGCTACGTGTGTCAAACTCTGAAAGGAACAAACAAATAAATAAAATAAAAGCACCAAAAATGATAGCGTCATTTAATAGCTTTGTGTGAGGAACAATAAACCATGAATATAGACTTAAATATAAGCCTTTTTCTTCCACAAAGCTATTGTTTGAATTCAGAAGATTTAGAATATGTAGTTTATTTCAAAGAATCAGCTCATAAGAATCATCTGTTCACAGAGAGTCATTACTCCGATTCAGACCATAATTTGCATGTGTTTTGAGAGAGGTTTTTGAGTCTTTTTAACCAATTCATATACAAAACCTGGCCCAGAGGAATCATTTGTTTCCAGTACAGTTGTTACACTGATTCAGACTGATAACTCAAGACTATTCAAGGCTGATTTTTCACTTTTTTAACCAATTCATTTAAAAGTTCTCCTGTATACATACAGAAAAAGGCAGAAAGACATAGACAGACAGGGTCAGGGGGAGAAAGTGCACATGGGGGTGATGAAAAAAGCCAGAATCCTCTGAAACTACAAATGACAATGGCAAACTGTGGTTAATTGGAGCAGATACTTCATTTATGCTGTAATCAGATGAATAAACATCTGGAAGGCAGCTGTGGCTGTCAGCCACGTCTGGAAAAATGTCCCTGTTCTACCTCCGCCAGCACACAGGTGCATTCCGCCCCCAAACAACGTTCCTGAACACCGTTTTCCTAAACGATCAGTAAAATCGACCAACAGCAAAGAGGCAGAGAAGCACAGTCCTGACTCTTTGTTTCGGTTTGTAGGTTTTTTTTTTTATCAGTGTAATACAGAATCAGTCTACTACAGAATCTTCGCCCCAAAGTCTTTCTCTCAGCATACTGGTTGGGAAGGGAAGTGTGACACAACTCAGCTTGTGAACAGAATGTCAATGTCTACGCAGAAGTGAGAAAACAGAGAAGTGAAGTGACATGAACTTCACGTCCTCACACATTCCATCAGCTTGCAAAACTAACACCTGTCTGAGTGCTGGGTATTTCATACGCCCTGCTGTTTTCATTTGAATGAACTGTGATGAACTGTTTTGACACTTGAAAGTATGCATGCTTAGTTTGTGAATTATACAGTGAAGGAATTTCTATAGGTAATTTTCACACACAGTCTGTTCAGATTTACCTCACGTAACCTGGCTTGTCTTTATGCACCCTTGTGCTTACGTCAAAAAATAAGTACAATGTACTTATTGTGGTCATATTGTATTTCAAAACACTTTTGCTGCTATTGAGGTGGGATATGTTTAAGGTTAGTGACAGGTTTGGTGGTATGGGTAGGTTTAAGGGTGGGTTAAGGTGTAAGGGATGGGTCAACAGTGTAATTATAAATGTAATTACAGAAATTAATTACAGATGTAATTACATATTAAATATATAAGTACAATGTAAAAACAGACTGCAAGGGAAGCTCGGCTTCCCCTATAATGTCAAAAAAAATTAATGGTAAAATATGTACTATTGTGTTAACATTTTATTGACTAAAAATCTAAGATCTGTCTAACGGGTGTAGCGTAACACAATGGGCCAAGGCCGTTTAAGCAGCCTAGCTCTGCTGGCCATTGAGAGGACACTGGTCAAGTCACTGGAAAAGACGCCTAGTTGGTACGACAGGGTCACAGAGCATTTTCTTGAAAAGGAACGTAGGGCAGAATTTACGTATAAATAAATGGACAATTTTTATGATGTAGGCCGAAAATGAGCTTCCCCTCTTTGAAAGACCAGCAGCCACCACTGGTACACAATAAGTGCATTGTATCAAATGATTAATTTCAATGTAAGTACACAGTAGTTAAGGCCACCTAATATAAAGTGGGACCCAGATGAATTTAAACAAACTGATTGTTGTGTTAAACCAGTGAGAATGAGCCAATAGTCTTTCTCCCTCATCATAGTCAATTCAAACTGCAAGCTAAAACTCACAACTTAGCTCAAGTGTCATTTCTTTTGCCACTGCACTGTAAATACAGTAGCACTGCAGGAAACACTGTCAGAAGTATTTTAGTACAGCATTCGTCCACATACAGATAACCTAGAACCATAAACGGAGCTCATAAAAATCATTCAGTTACAATATTGTTTTTAAAAAATGGACCTGATTTTTGATTTCAACCATACATCAGCCCCTCACCTCTGCTGGTTTTCTAATAGCTAGTGATCTCATTCGGCACTGTCAGATGGTGCAGCTGACATTTGGATCTTCAAAGCTCATTTAACACCGAAAGTTGCATACTGTTTCCTCTGCAATTACCCCCCCAGCACTTTTTCAAGAAATTCTGATTATTTTGCACTTGAATGCATTGATTTGTTTCTTTGTGTAATATTTCCCCTCTGTCAGAAGCTTTCTCGTAGTGCTATTTGTCAAAAATAACAATGCACTCCCAGGCAAAAAAACGCCTCAAATATTGGAAACCAGAGTCCCCTGAGGCATTTTAATAAGTAGTGCTGTCCTCCTCTGTGTTTTTTTTTTTTTTTTCAGACTTTTTGGTTTTTGGGACACATAATAAATTGCTTTTATTTTTAGGAGAGCCATAAAAGCGCTCCGGATGTGTTTCTGTTGTTTTCGATTATTTTTCTCTACCTTCTTAATCAAGACTTTTAAGCTGATTTTAAAATGAAAATTGTCATTGTTTACTCACCCCCATGTTCTCCCAAACATTTTTTTGTTGTTGTTGTTGTTCTGTGGAACACAAAAACAGAAATTTATCTAATTTGACTAGTGTTTATGAATACTATTGCAGTCCATGCAGTTACAATTAATGGCTTCTGGAGATTTCAAACTTGCAAAAGCACCATAAAAGTGACCCATAAATCTTGTGCGCTGGTCTCCTGAAGCCATATGATTCAGAAGGCGTAAAAATTAAGTCATTATTTATTGATAATCTTCTCCAGTGAGCTGTTAACCGCTTTGGCTGAGTCACTAAGTCAGATTTGTAGAAGAATCATTCTGATCATTTTTGTGATCTGGATCAACGAATTAATTCAAAAGAGTGATTCATTCACAAATCTGACATGGCTACCTTTCTCTTGACCTCTCATGTGGGTTTGAAATGACTTGAGGGTGTGTACACAATGATATTTTCTGTTGCTAGATTGAATTTTGTGTTCTTTTGAACCTGAGGCAGCATATTGGACGTTAGTTGTTTTTTATTTAAGCGTGTAAGAGTGCACACTGCACTTGTTAGAACGCACCACCAGAATGATTGAAGAAACTAGAGCAGACCTTCCAGCGGTCTCTGCGTGGTTCATGAATCGTGTTTTTTTTTTTTTTTTTTTTCCTAAAGACAGACTTCAGTCGAGGGAGTCCATCAAGAGAAAGCTCTTTGAAAGATGGCCTGACACGGGCGGCAATCAAAGCATCTGAGAGGAAATTGCACCAGCAAATGGCATCTTACTTTGTTGGCATGGCAGGGGAATGAAATCTATCAATCTAATTTCAATTTAAACCCAGAAAAGTTTCAACCGGAGCCCCTCCACCCACTCCCAAACTCCCACAGCTTAATCGTCCCTGCTCCGCCGTCTCTGGTCCTGCCCCGGATCTCCACTAATTGCTGTATTTTTCTCCCCTTGTAACTCTTGAGAAGCAAGTCTGGAGATGTGGAGAGGGGGGAAAAACGGGGTCGGTTTTTGATGGCAGATCTTAAAAGGTGATGAAAGTTGAAAGTAACATTATTGCCAGAGGGGGAAAAGTCTCAGCATATCTTTCTTTTTCTTTTTCCATCTTGACGGTTTGAATTTTGCATGACCACTAAAGGTCTGGAGGTCTAACGATTCTTGAGGTTGCTCTATTTATATTCAGGCAGCTAGCGCTACCCCTAGGTTGTTTCAAAATGGCCGGGTGCCGCACGCCACAGCGGCAGACGGGTTTCTGTCTGGCATTGATCTTAGCAGAGAGTAATGATTTCTCATGATTACAGACAGGCTGGAATTGTAAGGCTGGTCTCAAAGGGGAAAGAAAAATGCATTATTCCTCATGCAGATTGCACTGTCTTTTTTTGAAAATTTCAAGTGTAATCAAAACACTCTGGAAAAGCATTATTTTGCTGTATTATAATTTCCTATTTTTTTTAAAAGCGGCCTGGTGAAATGAAATGCTTTATCTATTATAGATTGCCAGAGGATGGCACATGAAGTGGCTCTGTTGAAATATTTACCTCTTCTGTAAAGCGAATCTTTACGTGCATGCTGTCAGGCCTCAGACGGCAGGCTTTTTGTGGGGGTTTTTTTTTCCCCCTGGGTTAAGGTTATTACACGGTCCGCTCTCAAAGAGCACGTAAATTTCCACGCAATTCATTGGCTTTCTTCAGGCTCCCAGCAGGACTGATGTTTTATGAAATTTGTGAGTAAGCCTCGCCGTGTTTTTATTTCCTGAAAAGCCTTTGCTATTCATTCATCTGTTCTGTAACACTTTGGCCCTTCAGGACATATTTACAATTCTGTTAAGTTATCTCTCACTTTTCTCTGCGGTGGATGTTTTTGACTCTGACACAACTACTAACACCATTCATTCTCCAATACATTAAAACAGCTCTCTATATCCATAGCTTTGAAAACACATCAGATCTCAATGAGGAAAAATACAATGCTGGATATCTATACTGATATGGACTGGGTAATGTGTTAGGAATGAAGGATGCTACATCGTTTGATAGAAATGAAAATTATCAACATACAGAGGGCTGAATTCAAAGACACCCTGAAAATCAAAGTGAAAAAATGATGCAGCAGGCTAGTCCATTTTGCTGAAATTTCATTGCAGCAACTCAGAAGGGTACTCAGTATTTTGTATGGCCCCCACGTGCTTGTATGCGTGCCTAACAACATCGAAGCATGCTCCTAATGAGACGATGGATGGTGTCCTGGGGTATTTCCTCCCAGATCTGGACCAGGGCATCACTGAGCTCCTGGACAGTCTGAGGTGTAACCTGGCGGTGTCGGATGGACCGAAACACAATGCCCCAGAGGTGTTCTATTGGATTTAGTTCAGGCGAGCGTGGGGACCATTCAATGGTATCAATTCCTTCATCCTCCAGGAACTGCCTGCATACTCTTGTTTGGTCAGAGACAATCACACCATGCAGGGGCCTGCTGGAGGTCATTTTGTAGGGCTCTGGCAGTGCTTATCCTGTTCCTCCTTGCACAAAGGAACAGACACCAGTCCTACTGATGGGTTAAGGACCTTCTACGGCTCTGTCCAGCTCTCCTAGAGTAACTGCCTGTCTCCTGGAATCTCCTCCACGCTCTTGAGACTATGCTGGGAGACACAGCAAATCTTCTGGCAATGGCACATATTGATGTGCCATTCTGGAGGAGTTGGACTGCCTGTGCAGCCTCTGTAGGGTCTAGGTATCGCCTCATACTACCCATAGTGACACTGACCCTAGCCAAATGCAAAACTAGTGAAAAACAGTCAGAAAACATGAGTAGGGAAAAAATGTCAGTGGCCTCCACCTGTGAAATCATTCTTGTTTTGGGGGTCGTCTCATTGTTGCCCATCTAGTGCACCTGTTGTTAATTTCATTAACACCAAAGCAGCTGAAACTGATTAACAACCCCCTCTGCTACTTAACTGAGCAGATCAATATCCCAGGAGTTTAATTGACTTGATGCTATACTCTGATTAAAAGTGTTCCTTTAATTTTTTTGAGCAGTGTATATGCCTGTGATTGCCATCAATAAGATTTCAAAATTAAATAGATAGTTATTTTAAATTGTAATTATATTTCACAATATTGCACTTTTACTTTTTGCACTTTTGATCCAATAAATGTAGCATTGCTGAGCATAAGTGACTTGACTTGATATTAGACATGTATGTTTATAGACCAAAGCATTTCAAATGGTCAAACAGTTACTGTTAAAAAGATACGACAGTTGGTGGAGACAAACGACTGTCTTTATGAGTTAGTCAGTTGAAACATTCAGTCAACTGTTTTCATTCAACAACACAGTTCAGGAACAATACAGTTGGCTTTATTTATGAGTGAGCCACTGAAGCATTGACACAATCAGTTTGTTAAAAACTTTGATGTATCCAGGTGCTAAAATATCTGTCAGTCTGTATGTAAATATTGTATATATTAAGGATGTTTAATATGCAAATTGTGAGGCTAAATCAGAAGAGAGCGAGTGTTCATTAAAATTAATGGTACCATCTGCAATCCACCAGCGATTTTACACCCTCTAATGTGCTTCTAATATGGCCAAACGTATGTGAACACCCAAACTCCATGCCTATAACTGCACATAATCCATATACATTGGTGCTGAGCCTATATAACGTATATAACGTCAAAATATGCTTTTCAACCATTATTCCTATACATATTCTGGCCTTTTATGTGATTCTCACAAAACTTAATCCTACGTTAATCCAATAGTTGTATTTGCCGCTCTTATATAAAGAGAATAAAAAAATCTGCTTATATACCCCTGCGAATATGTTCAAGCACACAATGATTCTCCTAATATAGCTCACAACTCATATAATGATTAATGTGGTCCAGATAACAGGAGAAAGCCTATGTTAACCTTGAGAATTAGAGGGTAAACCCTTGAAATCTGGCCCCATTCACTGCATTTTACAGATACCCTGTTCGCTATATGACCTTCACCTGAGATATTTAGTCTTAGAAGACATTTAAGGCTTATCAAACTACTCGGCTGCGTTGCACATACTATTTATATGCCATATACAGGGCTTCTGTATATAGCACGCATATATTGTAATATTTGTGGTACTGTATTAAGGGCTGGAAAGCAGTGCACAGCTGGAATCTGAACAAGAGTTTGTCACAGATGCTATCTGTGCAATCCTTCACGGCACGACTGCCTTTTATTGATTCGCTGGTGTTGGAAGTCTGAATGTCCAGTGCCACAGTTCAATTTGAACCACATTAGAGGGTATAAAATTGCTGATGGGTTGCAGATGGTCCCATTGATTTTAATGGAGACTCAACTCTCCTCTGATTTAACCACACAATCTGCATATTAAACATCATTAATGTGTATTTAGAAAATTATGCCTGGAGTTTATCAACCTTTCAGCTATTTACTAGATGTTTACTGCTGAAGTTTTAAACTGAAAATTAGTTTGAAATGACTTGAAATGATGGTACGTCTGGCTCATAAAGACTGAACCATTTATTAGCCATCATTTATACCTCGTATTAATGTTCCAGCTTCGATCATCTGAAAACGGAAACACTTAGATCAGGGTAACTGGGATATATTGTGTCACAGTTTAAAATCTTTATCACAGTTAGTCAGCTGTAACATCCTAAAAATCTGTTTACACCAAAAAAATTATATACAATACAGTTCAAAAGTTTTGGGAGTTTGTAGGATTTTTTGATGTTTTTGAAAATCTCTTATGCTCAGCAAGGCTACATTTATTTGCTAAAAGTGCAGTAAAAACAGTAATGTTGTGAAATATTATTAGAACTGTTTATTATTTTAATATATATCATATTTTAACATATAATTTATTCCTGTGATGGCAAAGCTGAATTTCACCAGTCATTACTCCAGTCTTCAATGTCACATGATCCTTCAGAAATCTTTTAGAATCCTTCAGAATTCTTTTTTGGTGTTCAAGAAAAATGTCTTAATATTAATGTTGAAAACAGATGTGCTGCTTAATATTTTTGTGGAAACTGTCATACATTTTTTTTTTAGATTCTTTGATTATAGAAATCTCAAAACCACCGCATTTATTTTTATTTATTTATTTTTTGTATCAATGTAAATGTGTTTACAGTCACTTTTGATCAATTTAAAGGGGTCATATAATGCTATATCCACTTTTACAAGTTGATTGTACTGAAATGTGTGTTGGCAGTGCCTGTACACAACCATCCTATAATG